>VCJI01002799.1:44060-55429 GCA_024139395.1 Backusella morwellensis | reverse complement strand
GGGGGTTTTTTTTTTTAAAAAAACGAAAAAAAAAAAAAAGCTT
Organism: Backusella morwellensis; assembly: GCA_024139395.1. Classification (NCBI taxonomy): domain Eukaryota; kingdom Fungi; phylum Mucoromycota; class Mucoromycetes; order Mucorales; family Backusellaceae; genus Backusella; species Backusella morwellensis. Next base: position 55,386 of record VCJI01002799.1, on the reverse strand, counting down.
ACATTCATTCATCTCAGATTCGGCGCGTTTAGCCTTATTTGTTTCATGAAGTGACTGAAAGTTATTTAATTTAGCTTTAACTTGGGCAACACGAGACACCACCTTGTTTAACGTGTTTTGTAAAATTTCCCAAATGAATGATCTATTATGTATTGTATACAACATTTAATGATTATTGTATTTATATATATTAATGTATGCAAATACCTTCCAACTTGTCCCAACTGTTCGGGTTCAAATATCCATGAAATGACAGATGTAGGATCAATGACACGATAATTTAATAACTTATCCAAAAGAATACCCATAAACTTAAATAAACAAGAAGATTAGCAGGAGGGCCAATTACGTGATAAAATCATTTAAAAGCTAACCTGTGTATTGTTTTTCCAGAATGATGCTACAATTTGTACAGTATGAAGGCGTCCTTCAGGTGTGGTATTCAAGAAGCGCAACACGTCAAGATATCTTATCATATGCCCATTAGCAAAAAAAAAAAACAATAAATAAAAAAATAAAAAACAAGCCTACCTTTCAACAACATTCAGAATATGAGAGAAACTCTTTGAACCAACAAGTAACAAGCACTGAACAAACATCTCGCGTACAATGTTTTGCTGCTTTTGTTCGTCTGCACCTTGTGCGGCTTGCTCATCTTTGAATTTGGTAAGTGCATCGCGTACTTCTTCTACACTCTTCTTTGTGCGTAAACTTTCAGTAATGTTCTTTGCGGTTGCATGCAAAGGGTTACTGGCATCTTTGTATTCAAAATCAGGTCCCGGGGCAGCGGGTGAGATCAAGGTATGGAATTCATCAGGAACAGTGGTTTTAATGCGTTCATAATAACTGAGTCGCACTTCTTTTTCCAAGGTTTCTCTAACAAAACATGCCTGAGGTGCCAATGAATCCATTGTCAATACTTGCTCCCTAAATTATACACATCATGTTAATAAAGCCAATGAACAATTGATATATATATATAACTAATTTACCATGACTTCCAATCCCATTGAAATCCGAAATTACTCAAGTGATGAGAAAACCAGCACCAGAGGCGATGAATACACTCAACATCCATGGTGGATAGCTTGCTAAATAAGCTCTTTACTCCTCTGCCCAATGCCATAGGGAATGAATTACTCTCTGCTCTGCAAAGTTCAATAAACACACAAGAATAAAAGACTTGACGAACCGGAGGCAAAGGTAAATGTAGCATTTGTGAAAAGGCAGCCTATTGTATTTGCCATGGTTACGAAAAATGCTGCAAATTTGGTCAACACAAAACAAACAACATTACCTCAACCAATAAATCAGATAAGCTCCATCCAGACTCTTCGGTATCCATGCTTTTATCATCATCCATTCTATCTGAGCCATTATCGTCTTCACTTGGAGGCTTAAAATAGTTGGGTTCGAAGCTATTGGGAATACCCAAAAGGTATTTTGCACAGTCTTTGCGATTTGCTTCGAATAACTTCATGACATCTGAAATGGTCTCTTGAAGAATAAAATAATCGATGGAATCGTGATCAGGAACACCGGGCAATGTCTAAAATAATAATAATAAGTCACTTGTCTATGGTGAAATGGAGTGTGCTATTACCTTTCCTTGATCATCAACAAGGGTTCTCATTGTCTTTACAGGTGCAATGTACTTGACATTATCATCGTGGTTTGGTACATTGAATTGAGGTAAATCATGCTGAAGTGCCGAAGCAAATTCACTATCAAACCAGCGATAAGGCTTGGGAATAAGAGGAAGCTTTTGTAATGATAAAATGTTAATCAATCGTCGTAATAGTCATAACAAACGATAAACTACTTACATCCCAAGATTTACTTTGAAGGTCTTGAATAAGATTCCAAATATGAGCCAATCGCTAAATGATTTATAATATGAATATCGAATAATAATATTTGTAAATGCTAAACACATACATCGCCTGTATTCTGGTCCTTAAACTGATTTAATATGGTGAGTTCTGGAACAGTGCCTCTGCGTTGCATATAAATCTCAATCTTCTTTAAAATCAAGTCCAATTCAGAAGAATTACGCTCGCTCAACTCTCGTCCATACTAGGAATATAAAATGAATATGAATAAACCCCGTTTGCTTCTTTTCTTCTTTTCTTTTCTTTTCTTTTCTTTTCTTTTCTTTTCTTTTGCAAACCTACCCAAGGAAGTGTAGCAAGGACAATATAAACAATACAATCCAAACGCTGGCGAAGTTGATTGGGCTGATCCAAAGGAGCCAATACATCGTTCAAAAGGTTGCAGTAAACAGCTGGCAAAACAACATTGGAGTTGACTAATTCACCATAAAATCTTAAAAGTTGCTTCAATTTAAACCAGTTGGAGGTTGCAAAGGCATCAGTTAACGAGGCGTTGAATTCGACCATCAATTTCTCAACAATGGTATGGTTTGATATGTTCAATAAACCTATTAAAGTACCATAAACGGGTGCTTTTGCTGGGAGCTCACTTATACTAGTTTGGGGCGGTATTAGTATCATCATATAGTGTGCACATGTAAACATATGGCATTTACCAGGCCTTCAATGTATCCTGTACAGTTTCAGGATACTTGGCATAGTCGTTATCAAGAATATTTTTCATTTTTGCCAAGTTTGTTTTTAAATCCGGTGTAATCTAAGGGTACATTTGAAAATACATAAAAGTGTGTGAATGCCTTCTGTATTGTAGTGTAGCTATTATTATACATGTCCATACTTTGTCACCGATCTTTATAATCAAACTCTTTAAACGAAATTCAATATCTTCTAAATCGTCTTCTTTTTGTTCTGGGCGATCATATGGACGACGTTGATATTGGCTTCTTCTATCCTCTATTTTGATATTATCAATTAATACACTCTATATCTTTATGTTTCCATATCGATGTCTTACCTCTATTATTACGATATCCACCGCCACCTCTGTAGCGACCGCCGCCGCCACCGCCGCCTAAAACCATACCAGTAAGTTAAACTGTTCAAGATAGCTATTGGCTCAACTTACCCTCATGTCTGGATCTATAGCCTCTTGATTCGTAGCTCATTTGCTCTTTGTTTTTTAATAAAAAAAATTAAAGAAAAACGCGTTTCGAAAATAATGTGAATCTGCTTTACAATAACAAGTCACACGCCCAAGGGTGCGGCTTTGCAATGTAAAAATAGATATTTTCATAGTCTCTTGATGATTGCTGGAGAGAACATGAAATTGATAAGTGAATATATGGGCTCATTCTAATATAAATATTAGAATATATACATGGGTGAGCGTTTACTTGCCTTCTTATGTAATATATATATATATATATATATAAAACAAGCTTATTTGGACAACATGAATTAATAAATATGCTATGAATAGGCTCAAAATCATTGAGCCTAAAAGTGAGCTCTTATGCAACAAAGAGCTCTTCATTAAAATATGATGCCTCGTTCTGAACTGTATGCTTTATTTTAGGTAACTTTGCTTTAGACATTGGCAGTGATACCATTATTTTATATATGGTGGAGCAATGGTATACAAGAAATGACAAGCTGAGAGGTGAAGAGTTAGCGGTGGTTTCCGTTATTGCTATTGACCATCATATTGACGGTTTTTATACATCGCATGTATGCTCAAGTCGTGGAGTATGATATTTATTTAAAATGACGTTTAGTGAACAGCACGATGCAACTTATTCGAGCATGTGTATATTATTAACTGTAAAGGACTGTAGGGAAATACAACCTGCACTAGAAAATAGCCGTTATGCTTTCCAATAATTGGTTATGATCTCCTTGTGATAGGAATACAAGGAATTTTTGATTAACCTCCTAGTGAAAAACTTGCTGAGTCCAATGGTAGCGATACTTTCCGTTTCCCTAGCTCTAAAACGACTTTTTTTTCAACTCAGACTTAATTTAACAAAATACAACAATATGTCAGGAGCTTTTAATAAAGTAACGAAATCAGAAAACAAAAAAGAGAAAAATGTGGTTATCGTTGTCATCGTTGTAAAACATGGTAGAAAACATACAATAGAACAAATCATATTTATAAAAATTAAGCTATAATATTATTATTGTGGAACGTAGATGTTGACATAGATTTCTTGACCATTGAAATTACAATAAGAAGATTGTGTAACTTGTTGTACTTAGATCCACAAAGCAGCATTTTTTTTTTGCTTCAAGTAAACTCAACTTCCTTCGTTTGTTTAACAATGTGACGAAAAAATTTAATTCTGTTAAAGATCTTTGTGGATCAAGAGAGAGAATTAGCTTGGTCACGTGGTACGGCGATGGCTTTTTTTTCAAGCCTGTCGAGAGAATGTGAAGCCATATTTTCGCTTCTGAAACCACGATTTTAAACTAATGAATTACTTCATTTCAAACTTTGAAGAAACTGGTATGCGTTAAACTACTTTCAATAATTTAGATACTATAAATACCTCTATTTCTAAACTGATAGGGAAAGATTATGTATGTGCTTCGTCAAGTAATTCAAACTGTCCGGTTGGCACAAATATGTCCGAAATGGTATCGCTATTATAACCATATTTTATTGTCTGGTTTATTTTCTGATATCATCAAACCCGATGATACTTTTGTTTATGTCTTTTGGTTTCGAAACTAATCAAGTTAAAGGGACGCTATTCACTAGAATGTCTGTCTTTATTAATTGGGAAAAATGAATAATAACCTTATTTTAGCTGTGAGAGTTTGTAGATATTGGTTTCTGTTCACTCGCCACAAAATTGTAGCCAAAAAAAGTTGGGCTTGCTTGGAATATTATAAAGCGAAATAATGCTTTACATTAGCGCAACTTTTTAAATCCATCATTTTCTAATTTATTTTGAAAAAGATAAAGTGTTCAGCCTGGGATCACTTGTCATTTGAACCCTGCAGCCCCAAATATTGATCCATGTGTACATTGTTTTCAAACAAAACCCACTGGCCACTTTTTTAAAAAACAAAGCACATATTTATTTATCTGTTTATTTGCTTACTTAATATCTAAAACTACCATCGATAAATCTATCTTTCGTAAAACGAATTTCTGAGTTTTAGTTTTACAAGAGGAATGCTGGTAATAACAAGAAAAAAAAAATAGAAAACACAAATGATGACGCTACATTATTGGGGATTGCTCACAAACTACCATTTATAACTTCAGAGTTTTTAAAGTGAACTCATCTGATGCTGCACAACATGACCACGAGAGATATTTTTTTTATAATGTACAACAAATAGACAATGAGTATGATTGGCCAATCTTATCTAAGATTGTTACACTTACTCTAAAATCAATAGCGGGTGCAGTCGGGGAACAATCTAAAAGGCAAAGCATCACAAGGAGGGCATTGACGTGAGGTGATTTTGCTTTTGGTGGAACTTTGGCATCCGCTATATATTTAACATCTTTTTCATTTTTTGCAAAACTTTTTTTCTGTTGTCGTTTTTTTTTTTCCTTTTGGTTGATTTCCCTCACTCTCATATCTATCCTATTCCCTGTACACTTGTTTATGAATCATAATTATCTTAATGACTTTGGTTGCCGTTTCATACAACCCACCACAAACACCAGAAAGTAAATGGAAAAAGGGATTTGCAATGTTTTCTAAATGGCATATCACGCCAGCAAAAAAAAGAAGATATAGCTGTTCCTCTCCCACCACAGCAGCAGCAGCCACTGAAAAAGTGTTGAGACAACGAGTATCACCCTCAGTAAAATGCGAGGATCTTACAGCAAGAGAATTCGCTCTAATGGCGGGGATCAAAATCAATACAACAACCAACAGTGAAGAAACTGACTCTGCTTATGAGGAGCCATTGGGAACTTCTCAAATGACATCTCTCACTTCACGTACAGCCTTTTCATCAGAGTCGCGTGCAAGAGCTTGTCGTCGAATTTGGGATTCCGATTTCTGGCAGTGTGACGAGGCCACAGCTCACAGTTCACCATCGTCCTCTAGTAATGAAGATACCTTATTTATAGCCAAGCTCCGATCTAAGCCAAGTCAACAAAACTTGACAGTGCCAAATGTTATTCAGAAAGGCCGCTTCAAGATCGTGGTGGGACAAGATGATACCGAACCTGTTATTCATCAGCAAGTTGTGCTTGAGTGGAAACGTAAAAAATCTGACCCCTCTACGAAAAACTAATCCTAATCTGTTCACATTCCTTCCTTTTTCATTCTGTTTCCCCTTTATGTTTATATATGTGTGCTTTGCTTTAATTGCTCTTGCTTTCTGTCCTTTTTTTTTTTATTACCCCATTTAACTTGTAATGTAAAATCTGTATATAGTAATTCAACCTCTTTTTCTTTTTTATTTAATAATAATAATAATAATTTATATATAAAGTAATCAACAAAAAAAAATAAAAGAAAAAGAAAATAAATAACGTCATTTCACCTCACAAATTTTTTATGTATATTCTCTTCACGCTTGTTTAAATTGGGTTGAGTGAGAAATCTTTTTTTTTTTTTTTAAGATTTTGGGGGTTGTGATAACGTCCACTATAAATAGCATTTCACATTAAAAGGGAAATGAGGCAGCCACCATACTCTAAAGAAGTTATTTTTAGATGAAAACTACACTATGACCGAGCCCAGGGGAAGGATTCAATCCAAAAAGAAAAATAAAAACAGTGCGAGTGTTTCTGGAAAAAGAAAGCTTATTATTAAACTTGTGATTTCCTATATAATTTAAGAACATCAACTGAACAAAACTAAAAGTGATATGATGAGCAAATAAATAAATAAAAAAAGAAAGCAAGAGCAGGACTCACTGAGCAACTAATTGATACAGTCGAGTTTATTAGAAAGCCAAGATACTTCATAAATAGTACACGAGCTTTCTAGACGTGGCCCCCAATAAGCAAGTGGCTCCAAAAGGAAGTTTTACAACAAGGAACCAGCCCTTTCTTCAAGAATAGGCAATGGTTATCTATATAGCTTATCTTGTTTGACAAATGACCAAGACCGTATAATATGACGGAACAAAATAGTGGTTTTGCTTTTGTTATTATGATGTTATGCTACTATTAAATAAAAATAGGGCATTCTCCAATGCTAATCCTCTTTGAATCAAGATTGCTACAATCTAGAATATGTAGAGACATTATATCTTGATACTATAGAACAGCATCTAGATCTTTCAATTTCTGTTTTTATTAATTTTGATAACATTAATAACATTATAGAGTTTATTTTACTCATAAGGAGTCAGTCAAATTTTAAAAGACCTACTTAATATATCGTTAAATTTAGAGTAATATCAAGGGGTCCAAAAGACAAAAGTGATTTTCAAAATACTTATTTTCTTGGGTACTAATTAAATTAATTATACTTTTTTGTTGAGTTGGATGTCATTGATAGTTCGTCATTCTGAAGTAAACTTATTCTTGGACTTATCAGAGTGAATCGCTTGCCCCTGTTGTTTCAATGATACTCTGTAAGCTCAAGTATCGCAAAAATGGTTGATTTGAAAGTAGCACTCCACGGACTAAATAAATTGTACATTGAAAATTATTTTAGATGATGGTGTGTGGCATCCTTGACCCACATACAACTTCTGGAAAAAAATACCTTTTAAGACAATATGATTGGTCGATGATACTTGAGGCGACCGACGTGATAGCTTTAAAAAGTATATAATAAAAAACATATATATTTATTTCTGCATGCGTGATTGAAAAAAAAAATGGCTTTACTGGGAGTTAAGTAGGTTCTACCAAATGCCTGGCCACAGAAAAGCTACTTTATGATAGTAAAAGTGGTACTTGGTGTGCAAAATTATAGAAATAAGCGGATGATACCATATTCTACGATAAACAAATATGCACAGCAATTTTAATGTACTGTGTTTTATATAAACTGAAGTGTTTATTTTACTTATTTATTTTTTGTTAAGAATGAAGTGCTTATGTTACCCTTGTACCATATAAAAAAAAATTGAATTCAGAGTCAACTAATCGTATACTATTAAAATTGAGGAAATAGAAAAAGACGACTCACGAGGTTTATTTCTTTAAAAGAAGCATCTAGCTTTTTTATCGTGTTTGAGTGGGTCTTTCGTAAGCATCCAAGTATAATAAACTGATACCTCTGAAATAAAACATAATATAGTATCGTGTAGATCTTCGCATTAGTAAAAATGACGCCATTGGATCAGAAAATTTAGCCCTTTTAAGTTCAAGAAAGTATAAATTGTCAAGTTTTACTATCATCAGCGATCGCAAAACAGGCAGATATTGAGAATCTAAACAATTTTAGTGAGACTATAGTAACTCTTTGAAAGTTTATTGTATGAAATTAAAAATGATGAAATGTATCTATGAATACTTGAATCATGTTTACATAATTGGATATACTAGTATTTGATGTGAAAATATACATATACTCAAGGTAATTTTGTAGCAGTGACACCGTTTACTACATAAATCTTCTGATTGTACTTTTCTTTTCTTTTTTTAGTGAAATACTAAGGTAGTTAAAAGTTCACCCGCTTTCAAGTTCAAGTCTTTGCTTATTTATTTAATCGTAACAATCCTTAAAATACTTTTATTTCAGTAGTGAATTCATTTTTTTTAACCAGAAAGATTATAGGTTTCCCGCTGGTCATTAATTCTAAATTGGGATTCCAACATGAAAGGTTTGTCCCATAAATTCGATACTCCGCAAGAACACGAAAATACCATAGCATGTGCCTTTCTATTAAAAAAGTGACTAATGGTTGAACACCAATAAATAAATTAGCAAACTACTTTTTAATGAAGCCTATTGTACTCAATCTATTTGAAATCACTTTATTTATATACAAATCCTTTAATCAATATGCCACAAATAAAAATATACCATTCTTGACCGCAATTGGTTTTTGAGCAGTTGGATAACAAATTAGTATAATGGTCCAAATTATCAACATTAAAAACTTATCATATAAAACGATAGATAGTTATGAACTTTTAGTATAGAAGATATCATTGATAAAATGCTTTAGTATTACACGTGAGTGCGACTATCTTAGGTAATGTGCATATCATCGCTTGTTTTGAACAAGGAGACGGCATGTTGTTTAAACCCAGTATAGCATTAACTTACTTTCGTCGAGAACTCTGGAAAAGTTTCATCTAGAAAAGGAGTTCAAGATATATGGATAATTTAGATCTTAAGAAGTGACCATGGCGATATTGTCTGTATATGACGGAAATGCACTCAGAACTATTGCATCATTAATGGATTCAATTGGTTTTTTTTTTTCTGTGACAAGAGTTTGGGTTTGCTAGTTTTTGGAAATAAGTAGGACCTATCATAGATATGCTACCATCATTTGTGACACATACAAATATCTAGATAACGATTTACTGGTTTCCATTTTCCCTTTTTACATTCAAAGCTTTTGAATATGAGAACCAGCTACATATTTTCTGTCACTAACTAGCATGATGAATTTTTCTTTATGATTTATTGGTGGCTTACTGTTGTTTAAGCGAGCACAGTTTATAAAGACATTTTTGCGTTGTAATCCAAAATGGCATGTACCTTTTTTAGTGATAATGTGGGGTGAGTCATTACTACCAGCTGTGGGCCTTTCGATTTTTGGTAAGAGGCAGTGTATTTTTCATGCATTGTTCAAGTTACCTTTAACCATCTTTAAATTCTAAAGGTATTTGTTCATTTCAGTTTTAAGTAAATGATGTTTTCATTTGTGGTTTCGCTTTTTCTATGATAGGAGAGGAGTGTCTAGACAAGGACGTTATTTGGTTTCTGATATAGGAGGAATTTCACCACGAGATAGTATAACTATATAGCTTTCAAAATAGATGTGAATTAAAATGAGCCGGAGACTGCTGCTTTCCACTTTGTACCAATTTGTCTTGATGGAATGACTATATCACGATAGTTTTAAACATCCGAAAACCTATCCTGTTTACCAAAACAAAGTATGATCAATAGTGACGATACTGTTTATTTCAAGAAATTTTTTTCTCATTAATTTGAAATTTGTTCTCATTTTCTTGAAAAAGACGATACATCAGTTTTCAAAAATCAATATGGGGTGACTTGATCAAAGGTCATGGTGCTTTGAGGCTGGAAAAAATCCATACATTAAAAAAGAGATTTTATTTTACTTCTTTTAAAAAAATTACACACATAGTTATCTGTTGTCTATTTAAAAGAGAAGAAGAACACCAGAAAAGAAATTAAGAGCTTTTCAAGCCAACGAATGATAGTAGTTGCCAATTATCTGACATGTCGAAAACAGGTACAGTTGGTAATCCAAATTTTGTTTTTAGTGCTAGATGAGAACGGTTCAATATATTTCCGTGGTTATACCCTTTAATATTCGCTATCCTGTTTGTTTGGAATCCATTTAAAGTTTGTCTGTTTTGTTTATTAAAGGTCACCTGAAAATCAACTGAAGTTTAATTAAAGATGCTTCATTTTAATAACAAGGTTTTTGACGTTTCATGGATGCACTAACTCTCTTCAATGTTTCCCTTTTTTATTTATTTATATGTGCCCATATATTTCTGTAAAACATCTGCTATGACATGGTTGCTGGAACAACTAGAACATTGTATCTATTACTGAATTTTACTCCCATCAATATTTCGTAGCACATGGTTACGTTTGAGATCTTTTCATATATTCTCTCCGTATTCTTGACACTTCGCTCGATGATGTCGTTATCATTATGCTTCACAGACACATATGAGACATAATGCTATCATGAAAACATGTGCTCATTTTGGATGATATGCAAGTGTACCAAATTACACCTCTCCGATCTTTTATTCGTAGTATTCATTTTAATCATCATTAGTGCTATCGACTATCATCGCCAGCTATAAACATGTATATATATTGACGAAAATGGCTTATCCAATGAATTTCTTTCGATAAACTCTATAATATATTAGCACAAGCTTGCCAAAAAAGAAAAATCTGACTTTAAAAAGAATCTGATAAACCTTGCTCAATTTTAAGATTTATTATTTATTTTTATTTACCTTTTTTTCTATTTCTACTAATCATATGTGGAGGTTGCATCCTGTACTGGGGCTATCGAAACGAAGCCTGTCTATTCATCAGACCAAATTATCCAGTTACCCATTTCAAACCCCAGTATATACCGCTAGTCCATTATTATTATCTCGATTAAAAAAATACTCAGTAAGACAACTTCATGGAACAGATCAACAAAGTGAGGTAGACTTTGGAACTATGTTGGAGCACTCCAGTAAGCCATCGATATCTTCATATATAAGGACGGAGATGATAAATTTATAAAGTATATAGGCAAAAGGGGAATGCAAATAACTTGGA
>VCJI01002797.1:73506-87299 GCA_024139395.1 Backusella morwellensis | reverse complement strand
TTTTTTTTTTTTTCTTGCACTGCCTTCTTTCAGCCTCTTCGGAGTTACCAAGGAAGATCTGGTACAGCCACGAAATTGAAATTAAACGACATTTAGTGTTGAAGTAGGATACTCCTAAAAGTTATATAGTTTTATCAATTGATTCTATCAATTGATAGATATAAAACGCTTGTCAGATAACTTAAAACTTGAATGTAAATCATCTAAAAAGAAAGCAAACTGATTCATTTGACCAATATCACAGGAAGAAAAATGAAGAGAGTAGATAAGTGAACGCCTCAAACCTGATTTGCTTACATCATCCCAAAAAGTTTTTTATATAAAAAGGGCCAATTGATTCATGAGACTCTTCTTTTCTCTTTATATTTTTTTTTCTTGAAAAAAACAACAACATTTGAAAATGGTTGAAGCAGTGTAAGTACAACGCGTTTACTACTTTGGATGCGTATAGAAATCTCATGTCTACTATTAGTGCTGATATTGGTCTTATCGGTTTAGCCGTCATGGTAAGTTTTCTTATTTGGGAGGGATGATTCAATTCATGACTTTTTTTTTTTGATAAAACAGGGTCAAAACCTTATATTGAACATGAACGACCATGGTTTCACTGTTTGTGCTTATAACCGTACAACCGCCAAAGTGGACAGCTTTTTGGAAAATGAGGCTAAAGGTAAAAAACTAAAAAATGTGAGGCTGTGTGTGTATGTGTTAATCTTTTTACTTGGAAAGGTACAAATATCGTTGGTGCTCATTCTGTTGAAGAGCTCTGTGCAAAATTGAAGCGTCCCAGAAAGGTCATGTTGCTCGTCAAGGCTGGTTCTGCTGTTGATGCTTTCATTGGCCAATTGCTTCCTTACTTGGAGAAGGGCGATATCATCATTGATGGTGGTAACTCTCACTTCCCCGACTCCATCCGTCGTGCCAAGGAGTTGGAGGAGAAGGGTATCCTTTTCGTCGGTTCCGGTGTCTCTGGTGGTGAGGAAGGTGCCCGCTATGGTCCCTCCTTGATGCCCGGTGGTAACGTTGCCGCCTGGGAGCATATCCAGCCCATCTTCCAGGCGATTGCTGCCAAGGCTCCTGATGGTGCACCATGCTGTGAATGGGTCGGTGAATCTGGTGCCGGCCATTACGTCAAGATGGTTCACAACGGTATTGGTAAGTGTGGTTTAGAGATAAAGAAAGTGGCCATTCCCATTCACCTCTTCATATAGAATATGGCGATATGCAATTGATTTGTGAAGTCTATCAAATCATGAAAGAAGGACTTGATCTCTCCCACGACGAAATGGCTGCCGTCTTTGAAGAATGGAACAGAGGCGAATTGGATTCCTTCTTGATTGAAATCACCCGTGATATCCTCAAGTTTAGAGATACCGATGGCTCTCCACTTGTGGAAAAGATCAGAGACACCGCTGGTCAGAAGGGTACTGGTAAGTGGACTGGTATCGACTCTCTTGATCGTGGTATCCCTGTCACATTGATTGGTGAGGCTGTCTATGCCCGTTGTCTTTCCTCCTTGAAGGATGAGCGTGTGCGTGCCTCCAAGATCTTGGCCGGACCCAAATCTTCGTTCTCTGGAGATAAACAAAAATTCATTGCCCAATTAGGACAAGCCTTGTATGCCTCCAAGATTGTGTCTTATGCACAAGGCTTCATGCTGATGCGCCAGGCTGCTGCTGATTACAACTGGAAGTTGAACTTTGCAGGCATTGCCTTGATGTGGCGCGGAGGATGTATCATCCGTTCGGCATTCTTGGGTAAGATCAAGGACGCCTATACCAACAACCTCGAGCTTGAGAACCTGCTTTTCGATCCCTTCTTCCAAAAGGCCACTGCCGATGCCCAGGAGTCCTGGAGGGCCGTTATCGCACAGGCAGTCACCATGGGTATCCCCACGCCTGCTCTCTCCACCGCCTTGAACTTTTATGATGGTCTCCGTCATGAAATGCTTCCTGCTAACCTACTCCAGGCTCAGCGTGATTACTTTGGAGCCCATACATATGAGCTCTTGAGCTCACCTGGTAAGCATGTCCATACCAACTGGACTGGTAAGGGCGGTAATGTCTCTGCATCCACTTATGATGCTTAAAGGATAATCTATTATTATATTTACGCTTTCTCTTTGCATTCATTTTCTTTTTTATAACATTCTCAACATTTTTGAAATAAAGGAAGTCTTTTTTTATTATTATTAATTGGAATTAAAATTGATGCCATTTTTGAAATGGCATTTACTTTTTAATCGATGGTTTCTCAATGGACAGCGTAATCATTTGAGTGCTTATTAATACATTTACATTTAGAGAGCATTGTGCGCACTGATTTTTAGATATTTTGATTGGCTGCTGTTATTACATGATATAACGAACTGTGTGTGTTGTCAACAGCATAATCCCACTGCATTCACATTTTCCAAAGACATTTTTGCAGTGTGTGTTTCGGATTTTGATTTTTTTATCTATTTTTATATCTCGAAAAGGCATTGTTTTATTTCTCTCTCTCTCTCTTATTATTATTATTATTATGAAACTATTTGGGATTGGTTTTGTTGCTCTAACCAGTCTTTTAAGCTTTGTTAGAGCAGAATCTGTTGAACTAACACCAGACACAATAGACAAGATCAAGTCTGGCACATGGTAAGGTTCCAACTTGTTCACTTTTAAAAGAAAGCTAAATATCTGTTGTAAACAGGTTGGTTGAGCACTTTTCGCCTTATTGTGGACACTGTCAATATTTTGGTAAAAGAAGCAAGAAGCAAGAAGCAAAATGTATCCCTAAATACTCAACCCTCTTTCAATAGCACCCATTTGGAAAAGAGTAGCAGAAGAGACCGAAAATAAAAATTTCCATTTCGGTACCATTGATTGCATCACGTTTGGCGACTTATGTGCTGAGCATGAGATTCAGGCTTTTCCCACTATTCAGCTCTACAAGAACGGTGAAAGAGTCGAGACTGTCCGTGGCAGTCAGGAATATGAACAGTTTAAAGATTTTGTTGCAGAAAGACTGAAGGATGTCGAACCACAGCAGGAGGAGGAGGAAGAGGAAAAGATTCAGCCTACGGGTAAACAGGATGACGACGAAAAACAAGATGAGGTGTCTGTCCATGTCAATCCTGAAGGACTTTCTGTTGATTTGGACGGACCTCGTTTGAATGAGATTATTGCGTCCAAAAAGCCATGGTTTATCAAGTTTTATTCGCCCTCCTGTCCTCACTGCGTCCGTCTTGCACCCACTTGGACTAAAATGGCATCGGAGCTTCGGAATCAAGTTGATGTGGCCGAAGTCAATTGCCAGTCCAAGCCATGTAAGTATTTTGTTGAGATTACTCGGTTTATATATATATATGTATCTCATATTCCAATATGTAGTTGTATGTGAAGAACAGGATATTATGGGTTTCCCAACACTTCGCATGTATGGACAGGGCGATGAGCCATTGGAGTATCGTGGGGATCGTTCTTTGATTAGTCTTGTCAACTATGCAAAGGCAAATGCAGGGTGAGTGTTTGCTAATATATAAAAGAGAGAGAAGATGGCATTAACACACCAATCAATGATAGACCAGCACTCAAGGAAGTAGATTCAAACGATTTGGAAAAGAAACTAGAAGGCACAGATGTCTCCTTAATTTATTTGTATAAGCAGGATACCAGCATACCGGTAAATGTTGTGTTTTTTATAACAAGACGAAATTATTTATATATTTTAAAAGGATATCATCCATAAAATGGCCGACCAATTCGTCTCCACGCTTCCCTTTTATTCATCCAGCGATGAAAAGGTGATGCGCAAATTCGGCCAGTCGACCTCAGACCTGCCCGTGGTGTTGGTATCCAAGGACAACACATTCAAGGTGTACGCATCACACGACTTTACCAATAGCCAAAAGAACAAGGAAAGCCTGGAGCGCTGGATCCAGCGTGAGCAGTATCCGCTGGTCAGCCAGGTCGGCCCTAGCAACCAGCACATTATTTTGGAGGGTAGCCATCGCGTGGTGCTTTCCATCGTGGATGCCAAGGATACCGCTGCCATGACAAAGCTACGTGATGCTGCCACTGCCTGGGCAAAGACCAAGCGTCCCAGCTTTGAGTTGCCTGTTATTTTTGCACAGATGGATCGAGCCATGTGGGGCGATTATGTATTGGCGAAATTCAAAATTAAACAGGATGGTCAAAATAGAATTGTGATTTATGATCCTACCGTAAGTATTTGTGTATATCCACATTCATTAAAATACTCATTCCAATCATAGAAATATGAATACTATGTCACTGATCCCGACAATGATCGCCTCTCCATCGATAAACCCCAAGGCATCTACAATGCATTGAAAAACATGGACGATATGAAGGGTATGTCGGTATTGGCCATGCATGAAAAGGTGGGGGTTTCATTCAAGAGTGGATTTTCCTTGGTCGCCTCTCATTGGTTCCTCAGCATGGTGATCTTTTCGGGTGCCGGTGCCATGATTTACCGCTATCTTACTTATCATCGTCCAAAGAGTTTAAGAAAGGGTGCTAATGGAGGTGTATTGCCTACATTTAAAACTGTTGATTCTACACATTATGATTAAATACACACACACACACGCACACATACACACATGAAAAGTCATCCATACTCCCTCTTTTTAGCATAAAATAAAGTCACTTGGTATATCACAATATATATAAAACACAAATAACAACATGATGTATATAAAAGGAGGGATTACTATATTATATTATTAAAAATGTACATTATGCTTTTTTTGCAGATGAAGGAGAGAGTGACCGTGCACGTCGTGCATTCACTAAAATAGGGTCGCTGGGCGAGCTAACGGGGTCGTCCTTTTTAGCCTTATTTTCATTATCACTCTCACTACTGCTTGAACTATTCTCACTGCTCTTCTTTTCATGGTCCATTCGACCCAGATTCGTATCAATGGGCGGGAGGTAAGGCTTTGCCGAACGTGGTGATGCAATCTCGGTGGGCGTGTTGAGCTTCTTTTTTTTCTCTAATGGGTCGCGAGGTGTAGGGGGACCCAAGGGAGACATGGGGCCGCCGCCTCTTTGGATCTTGGCCTTCAATGCCTCCATCACCTTGTTGTGTGATAACTTGTCATCGTCGTTTGAAATGGACAGTCTATTGCGCTTTAATGACTTTTTTGGGTCGGTGACGGAGGGCGAGGTGGGTGATGTCTGGCGGTGGTATGGCTGCAGACGAGGGTGGAGCGTTCTTTCCTCTGTGGGCGGGCAGAGTGGATGGGCAGAGTGCGGGTATCCTGCCGGCGATGGTGGGGGTCGATAGGGATGGTGGGCGGGTGGTTGCTGGAAGCGTGCGAGCACCTGCTGCTGTACGGGAGCGAGGCTGTAGTATCCGTATTGCATAGGTGGCGGTGGTGGAGGAGGTCTTTCGTAACGGGCATGTGCTTTTGTTTGTTCTCGGGCTAAATCCAAGTCCATTTGTTTTAATTGTATACGGGCCTCTTCTGCCTTTAGCGTATCCTTTGCTGCTCGTTTCTAATATAATATTTAATTTAAAAATTATTTTTAATTATCCAATGGTTTTTTGCTTACTTTATCTTCTTCAGACTTTGCTGATAAAATGTATTTCAATAACTCTGGGTCATCTTGGTATTTGTCAAGGATTTCTTTTACAGTAATGTCTGGTAAATTGGACACAGATGAAGCGGGTTTTGTGTGAGAAGGCGAGGGAGGAATCGGCCACTGAAAGGCAGACACCGGTCCTTTGCCTCCATGAGGTGAGAGTGAATCTGGATGTGGTGAATGACTAGCCATGGTTCATGTAAAAAAAAAAAAGAATAATAAGAACAAAAAAGAATAATAAAAAACAAGGAGAGAGAGAGAGAGGGAGGGAGGGAGAAGAGGATCATCTCTCAACCCAAAAGTGAATCAAGTGACCTTCCTTTGTGGCTTGGAGTCTGAAGTTTTATACCAAATATGGAAACAGCCTTTAACTTTTAAAGTGTATTTTACATGTTGAACAACTACCATTTCATCTGATTTGCAATGATATGATTCAAGAATGTGTTTGACCGGCGCTATTAATAACAAATAAATACCACTTATTAATATCACAATTGAGAGTGAATATCATGGATTTATACTATTGGTCTCTTGTTTTTGCACTTGTTGATGAAGTTGTAACACAAGGACACTACAAGTTTAATTAAAGCAATATACAAGAACTGGGTATATCTTTATTATTACTTTAATGGGTTTATTAATCTTGGCAGATCCCTTTCTCTTTTTATTATTATTCCTTTTTTGTATTTA
This sequence comes from Backusella morwellensis, assembly GCA_024139395.1. Lineage (NCBI taxonomy): Eukaryota > Fungi > Mucoromycota > Mucoromycetes > Mucorales > Backusellaceae > Backusella > Backusella morwellensis. The sequence continues at coordinate 81,018 of VCJI01002797.1, read as the reverse complement.
TTCTTTTTTCAGGAACAATCTTTCTTTTAATATCTTGTGCTTGCATGTTTATTATGATGTTTACCATGAATACGGTTGCTATGACAACAGTATACACATTCTTATCTTATTGTCTTTATTGTATGATAATAATAATAATAATAATAATAATAATAATAATAATAATAGTAATAGAATTAAGGTTTTTCCCCTGTTTCTTTTTCAATTCAAAATGGTTTCCTTTTATTGCAACATGTAACTTGGTTATATTCTATTTAGATTGCTCCATTTTAAAAACACAAAAATGACGTGCATTTAGATGGTTTGCTAAAGAAAGATCAAGGCATTATCGTCTACTTTTTTACGGTATACGATTGCTAAACAGACTTACCGAACAAGTGTATTCACTTCTTGGTCTAATGAATACAATTGATAATCATCATATTAACCACATTTGCAAATGAACATTCGATCAAAGGAGGAGGAGGAGGAGGAGGAGGAGGAGTCATAAACTCTAAATTCTTGTTACAAAGGCACTTGTTACTCAATCATTTTCCCAAAAGACAAAACACTGCATTTTAAAATGAGCAAGCTACTTTTTGGCATGAAAATTTCATGTAAAATGAAATGTGAACCCTATCGCTTATTGGGTTTTGGACTGATCTTGTCAACATTTTGCTACATTAACGACAAAACTCAATATTAGTGATTAAATAGGTAAATATAAGCAGATAAGAAAGCCGTAGTATAAATAAACAAAAAAATCTAATTATAAATATGATAAAAGCGAGCCATTGGTGAATTCCCTTTGGATAGTAGTATGTGCTCCTTTGCTCAATTGCTCAAAACGCATGATGGCGTCTTTAAAGGCCAGTCACCGAGTCATGTGACCATTCGATTTCTTGATTTTTTTCTGTTTTTTTTGACGATACAAGAGACACGCGCATCCATTCTTTCCTTTTGCTTTCACAAAAAAGTTGACGGGACAGACTGTAAATGAAGATCACCAATCCTGTTGTATACTCTTGTCCTTCCGATTCTGATAGTGATTCGGAGCCTGTAAAGCAGACCTTTCGCTTACCTCCACGCAAGCGAAGTTACAGGTTAAATATGTTTGAACAATAAGACTTAAAACTCACACTAACAGCTATATTTAGACATTTTGACCGTTATCTTCAACAACAAAATATGCTAAAGATCGGTTGCACTCCCGACATTCTTGATGAATATAAGGAGATTATTCGTAGAAAAAAAGTGGTAAACTAAATTAAACTCGGTTGTATATGAGATCACCTTTTGATAAAGCTTATTTTATAGTTGACTTATGATCCAACCTTTGAAGTCAATTTCAAAAAACACCTTCAAAAGTTGAAAGAAGAACGCATAAAGCTTCGAAACCAAGAGAGAGCCAAGCAACAGGAAGATTTTAAAAAACTTCAACAACACCTTGAAACGCTATACATGTAACGTGTTATTTGGACAGCAAAAATGAGTTATCAAGAAGCCTAACTTTTTTTTATATATAGAAAGGTGCCCGGCGATGACGATACTAGAAAGCTCGATGAAGAACTAAAGAAAGAGCAAGAAGTAAGAGAATACCATGACAACATTAATTAAAACTAACATTTTTAAATATAGGATTTGAAAAAGGCAATAGAGTATGAACGAAAGAAAGTAGAAGCACAAACTGCCGAGGCAAAGGCTAAAGCAGACGCAAAGGCAGCTGCTGATGCTAAAGCTAAGGCCGATGCCGAAGCAAAGGAGAAGAAGAATAAGGAGCAGAAGGAGCAGAACCAAAAGTTGATGGATCAGGTAAAGCAAGTACTTGCCTTATTTTGAACGCGATATTGATCTCCTTTATTAGAAAAAATCTGCAGCAACATCAATCAAGGGACTAGAAGAGTATGAGAAATACTATGCCAAGATTGACAGGTATAAAAAGGAGATCAGACCCATGCTCGATGACCCTACTTTTAGAAAGCAATGTTTCGAGGCGCGTAAGATTGTAAAGCGCACTGTCAGTCAATTACAATACAAGCATAATGTCATCTTAGAAAAGGTAGTGCTTTTAAAACAAGTGTGTTTCTTTTAATTCTCATCCATTCTATTCTAGTACAACACCCTCAATAACCATCTCTTATCAGTAAAACGACAATCGCCTCAGGCCTTTGAAGTGATGCTCAACTTCCTTGCAAAGACCTTCTTATTACAAGCCAGACAAGAGATTCACGCCACACCATTCGCAGCCTATTTCCTGGGCCGCTTTGCATATCTCTTGTGTGCAACGATACCAGAATTCACTGACTATCTGCTGGGTCGATTGATGAAACGTTGTCAATACCTTATTCCACGCTATCACGATGATGATTCTGTAAGTTGTATAACATATATAATCTCATGTCTCTAATGCATCTATTAGTCACTTTCCCAAGAAGAAATCAAGGGGAAATTAAGATACGGATACGCCAACAAGGAAAAGAAAGTCCTACAATCCTTCTTACAGCACGCCGAGCAACAGAAATGTTATGTCATGTTTTATGCCGGTCTATGTCAAAGCATGCCCGACGGACCCAACGAGCCCGCCAACCCGATCCCCATCAAGCACGCCTGGATCTGGCTTATGCGCATCTGCAACATGCCCCCTCGTGAGATCACACCCATGCTCCTGATGGGCATGCTTGAGATCACCACAAAGCGGCTCCTCGCCGAATACCCAAATCAAACCCCCAAGCTGCTCAAGATGATCCAGGCCGACATGCTTCCACGTCTTCCAAGGGACAGTGCTGGTGATAATGTTGCCACTATAAAGCGTTTAGAGATGTTTTTGAACGCTTACTTTACCACGGGTGTTCCTGATTGTGTGCCCGAGGTGCCTCCCTCTTAATTATCATTTTATAACAAGGAAAATAGTGTAAATACCTGATATATTTTTATTTCATTTGATTAAGTTGAGAGATATGATGATGATGATGATTTCTTTTTTTATCAAGTGATATATTGTATGTTCCAGTGTTTATAAATACAACTATGACAAAAGAAAACTATAAAAATGTACATTGGTTTTTAATATTGATTAAAGAATTTCATGGTTGCAGGTGCATTGATTCTGTATTCTCCATTAAATATAAGCTGTGATCTTTGAATCAAAAACACATACAATTCTTTTGCTTGTGAAGGATCCTACAATAATATATTAGATAAAGAATAAGCATGCTTTCCCTCTTTACCTTTTCATTCACATAGCCATTGGTAGCAAGTGTATTTGCAGCCTCCGAAATAAAAGGAATATGTGGACCCAGTTTCAGCAATGTCTTTGGATCAAGATAGTACTCGGTGAGCATGCGAATGACCGCGGCATGGATGCGCATGTCCCACGCAGCCGCTTTTAATAAAAAGTTCTCCAACACCGCCTGTCTCCAACGCACATCTGTGATGCACTCGACGAGGTACTTCTTTACAATGATATCAATGATGGTGCGCACAAAACTCAGGTAGTTGAGTCGATAGATGTCCACCTGCTCCTCCTGATCAAACGCCGTGACACGAGGCCATGTGCTGAGGACAAGAGGCAGGCAGCGAGTGAGCGTGTGGATATCGCCCTCGGTGGCACGATCCACCAGGTAATGGACAAACACCTTGCGTGCAATATCACTGCGTTGCAGCAAACTCAGGATATTGTTGAGGTCGGTTTCCTTGAGGGGACCTTCCTGTCCCTCCTCTGTGATGAGATGGATGATGGCATACCAAAAGACGGTTTTGAGCTCCCTGTCCATCTTGGGTATTTTGGCACTGGTGGCGATGGCACGGGGCGCATGCTCGGCCAGGTTGAGCAGCTTGCCGCTGTAATCAATCATATTGTCGAGCTCGGGTTGAGGGTCTTCGACGGTGGCCCTGAGCCATTTGACAATACAGGAAGCGAGGAAATTGGAGATCATTGGATCCATCAATACCATGGCAAAGTCACTAATGTAATAATAAATAGGGTTAACATCTTCATCTCGTTTCTTGTTATTTCAAAACATTTACCCATAAAGCGGTGTGCCATTCTTTACATCATCAAAACACTCCTTGATCTTTTCGATAATGACATCGTCCATGTTTTGCGTACGAACACAGGTATCGAGAGACCAAATCAATTGATGGCATTTATCCAAATCCAAAATCTAATTATTCTCCGTCAATATGAATTAAACCTTGTGTATATTCTGGTGGTTTACCTCTCCAACATCCAAATCATGAAAATTCATCAACACATCGACCCTCAAAGAACTCAAGCTAGGATATGGAGTCGTCTCAAACACAATGCGCACCATCTGTATAAACATGGTATACAGCTGCAAATCCTTGCCCACCGTATCCATAATGTTCAAAACAACACTATGTGACCGTCTTTCCTGAATCATCTCCTGATAACTCGATGGCTTTAGGTTCATTGCAAGGTTCTGTAATTCATCATTGTGGTGATAGTCGTTGAGTACATTAATCATGGTGCCCTGAAAGAACGATTCGTCCTGTTTCCACACACGCTGCTTGATGTTCATCGGGCAGTTTTGAAACACGCTGAGGTTGGCTTTGAGCTTTTCGATAATGTCGTCCTCGACGTGTTGCTCGAATTTTTTTAAAAGCGCCATGGGAATGGGTTGCATGTAAGGGATGTGAATGTATGGGAAGGTGCGTTCAAATAAACCATGAAAGCTATAAAGGGGGTTAATGGCACGGTCCCTCATTCTAATTGAGCAACTTACTCGTCCAAGCCAAATGAAGGTTCTTCAATGCGTTTGACAACAGCTTGGTTGAGTGCATCCAAACAGGCCTTGTGAATTTGTAGACGTGTATAGTTGCACTGATCCAAAAGGGGGTACATGTCGTCAATGCCCACCAGGTCGAGTCCATATGTGTTTTGCAGTTTGGCAATCGCCTCTTGAGGCTCACCTGATTCAAATAAGAGGTTTCGAATCTGTTCCTCTGCAGGTCCGATTAATATCTCTTTGGTGGAGTTATCAATATCCATATCCATTTTTGTTGTCAAAAAGAAAGAAAGAAAGCGTGTGTGTGTGTGTTCAAAATAAAATATAAAAAAAAATGTGACTGTGTCTTTAAAGTGATTGTGGATATTTATTAAAAAAGAGAAAATCATGCAAGAGTTGGCATGGCTTGAAAGTTGCCAGCTTGAATCATTTGATGTCTAATTCTAATTGTATGAACAAGCTTACAGTATTCAGGTTCATTCTCTAAATCATCTAATAATGAATTAAAATCTGCATCTTTAATAATACTGAGAAACAACTTACCACCTGATATGATAACATCCAATACGCCATACACTCTCTCAATGTACCATCGTACTAGACTGCCGACTAATTCAAAATCCTTTCCTATTGATAGACTAGGATTTAGACTTCCATCGGATCGAAGAAGCTTTTCACTTGTCATTGGACCGGGTATAGTGTTTGTTTTGCCTATACATCACATTTATTTAGTATATGTGTACAAATGTAATGAGGGGGTACTTTTACCTGATAAAAAGTCAATCCATGATGCATGCCATTCCTTATCAATTAAATGTGATTTGAATTGCCTTGTTTGAATGCGAAAGATATTGGCTTCAATTTCTCTTCTACTTGATATAATACAATTATTGATATCATCCTCATCTTTGGTCTGTGCTAATGCCTTTGTAATGGTGTGCATAATGTGGCGTTCGGTTTTTAAACCATGGCCGATATTGGTAGCAAAACCGTCAAAGCCAATCTAATATATCAACATATTTAGAATATTACATGAATTATAAGGCTTTTTCTAATACGTTACTGTTTTACGGCATGAATGGCACCATAATTCTAATGTATGCAATGGGGATATCTTTAATAGGATGGAATGGTGACTTGAAAGGTAATGCTCAGGGTGGGTATCAGAATCACCTATATTTTATATGAGTAAAAACGACCCCTTTTTATACTTATCAAAAACATACCAAAGTAATTACATCTCTCTTCAAGGCACATGATATAGTTTGGACAATGGTCCTCCTTTTGAAACTCTTGATCCATGCGTCGCCATAACAGCTCTCTCTTCTTTTGGAGATCCGCATAAAGACGTTGGGGATACAAATGAGGGCACATGTGCCTCAACTCGCCCGAAAAGAAGAGCTGCTTCCATGTCATGTTAGGATGACGGTAGTGGATCCCGTTTTGTTTACAGAGATCTGAATAAAAGTAATCTTGTTGTGAGGTATAGTATAGCTTTTTGTTGGCATGTAAGAGATGTTGGATGCTCTTGCCGTCGTTTACATTGACAATGATTTGAATAAGGATTTCGTATGGAAAATCCAAAAGGGACATGATGATAATGATATGTAAAATGAAATGATGAGAGAGAAAGAGTAAGCAAAAAGAAGAGTGTATTTATATTAAAAGTGACAGAAAAACTTTTTTTTCCTGCCTCCACAAAGTATATAGGTTTGAGTCAGCTGATTTTGATTTTGCTCTCAAGTGGATAGTAAATCGATCAAGATAAAATTTTAATTTTAAAGAATAAATCAAATACAAAAAGTATATCAATAACAAAGGGTTTTGTGCTGCTTTATATGATGACTCGTTGCTGCATATCCTACTACCTTATTTCTTACTCAAGCTTATTATTCAATATCATTCTCGGTCTTTAGAATTTTTTTTCTTTATAAAATACGGGTTTCAGATATGAAAGAGCTGATAAGCGAAAATCGATAAAAAACACGCTATGAGGAGAGCCTGATATAGAAGATTTTGACAATCATCTGATCTCTCTATACTCTCTCGCCACTTCTTGCCTCCCCTCTTCCCCCTTGTCATTTTCCTTTTATGCTGTTTTTAGCATAGATCACCTCTTGATTAGCTTTGCTTTCTTATCTTGATTGTATAAAAGAATATGTTCCAATAAAAACTGTCATACATTTCTTTTGATATGAATTCACATCACAAAAAAAAAGGGGGGATGAGTGTACAAAGAGGTACTTTTGAGCGAAACCGGGTTTATCTCTGTTTGATGAGACTAGAATTAAAAAGTGTTGACCAGGACAGGGTGACTTTTTTTTAGACCCTTTTATAATGGTCAACTTGATTCAAAAACTTTTCCACACCACTTTTTTTTAATTTATTTCATTTTTCCTAATTTTATTATTAAATCGACATGGGCGTGTGGTTGCCAAGGTTATTTTATTTTTTCTTTTTCAATTTGAATGCGGTGATTTAATTTTTTCTTTTACTTTCTTTGGCAAAGTACATTTGTCATCCGATTGGCATTGACTCTCAACATCTCAAACCTTTTGTCAAAAAGAGAGTCACTGCATAGATAGAAATGAAAGAGAAAGTGTATTTTTTTAATTAAAAAGAGGCAAAATGGCATTACGTTTAAATGTTTCTTAAAAGAACAAAAAGCATGGCAAGAAATGGATAAGAAAAATAGAAAAAAGGAAAAAAAAGAAATAGAAAATACGCAAGAGCCATTAATTCATTTTTTTTTTTTGAAAATGCTATAAACAAAAAAGTGGTGCCT
>VCJI01002797.1:24830-37914 GCA_024139395.1 Backusella morwellensis | reverse complement strand
TTTTTTTTTTTTATAATCAACATCTGTCAAAAAAAAAAAATGAAAACTACTGCTCTCTTCTTGGTTCTTTCTGCCTGCCTTTTACAACTTGGTTCAGCTAGTGTTGTTACTTGTGATGATGCCACTCGTGCTGTTTGCACAAAGTTCCAAGGTAAAGGTCGTGTTTGCGGCTGTGATAGCACTACCAGCTATGATTGTACCCAAAACTATTACTCCTACCATGGCCATTGTAAAGGCCAAAAGTTTTTGAATCTCTGTAGCGACTTTTGCTCAAAGGGTGGACATATCTGCAAGGGAGAAGTTGGAGGAACTTGTACACAAGAGGCTTAAATGTCTTGTATTGTTTTCATTAACCATTATTTCATATACGTGCATAAACGAATAAATAAAACATTTTCTTACAACTGTTCAATTAAGTGAGCTGACCTGGCGTATAGGCTATTTATGCTAATGAGAGTCAATGATGGATATTACTGATGGTGGTGATGATGAAGTTGATGATAAAGTGAAAGACCTGTAGCTTTACCAGGTATTTAAACCGAACGGAGCGGCCATTTATATAAATATTTGGAACTCATTTATATTAAAAAAGAACAGAGGAGCATGTTTTTCATCCTTCAAATATGAGATATTTAATTCTGAGAATGAAAAAAGATAATTAACGTTGACCCAATTGACGATTTGCATGAGTTTTCTGCACTTGGGGTTACACTTTATTCTTCAAAAAGCAAACTAATGGGCTCTCGTTTTATTGGATGAATCGATAGAAATAATCGATTGGCTGAGTGTGCACGTAGAGAAGAACAAAAGAGAGTGAAAGAGAGAGGATCCCCATTTTGTGTGTGAAAGCCCCCCTTGTTTTTTAAATATATTTTTATTTATTATTGTTTTTTCCCATTTTATTCCTCCTCCTCCTTCTTTTAGTTGTTGTTGTTTATTATAAAAAAAGCATGATATCTTTACCGAATGAATTGCTGTATCAAATAATCTATTTTACTGAAAACAAAGACCTTGGACCATACTTATTTGTTTGCAAGCACACCTTTCACCTTGTTCGACATCGTGTGTACAGAAAAGTTTTATTTCCAGACACTGTCACCCAAAACGACATTATTACATTCTGCGAAAACTATGGCTCATCAATAGAAACAATCAAATTGCCCTTAGGGAAACAGTACCCGGAGGCTCTCTATCGCTTCATACTTGAAACATGTCCAAACATGGGCTTTCTGCAGTCAAGCATACAACCCAAACAACTCAACAGACTCATACCACTTGTAAAGGCCTCCACTTGCTTCATGGTCACCCACATGCCGCTCGACGAGGAGGAAATAGAACAACAGCAGCAGCACCAGCATTACCATGGTTTCTACTCCAACAATGCCATGGACATGGACATGTTTCATTCTCCTTTCCAAACCGTCACCCTATTCCCATGCTGCCCTTCCTTCTTTATATTTCCCAATGAAGGGATCCCCGAAAAGATGTCTACACTGACGCAAATATCACATTACTTTCACCATCCAGGTGCACTCAGCAATGCCATTTTACCGACCTTTGGCTCCGATCTTCTTTCACTCACACTCAACCCCTACGATATCCTGACAGCCTCTGTTGCGAGACTGATTGTATCCAAATGCCCTCGACTACGCTATCTTGGCGCACCGTCCGTGAAAGCAGAGGGGCTCTGGATGCTATTGCGCTGGTGCCATACACTCTCGACCATCATTGTAGGCGAAGACGATAATCTATTGACAGAAGAGGAAATGGAAGAGGAAGAAGAGGAAGCGATGATTGGACAGCGACAGCGACGCATTATACAGGATGAAAATGAAAGGGCAGTGGCTACTGTAAAACAGCATAAAAGGGTTTGGTGTGTACATTCATGTGTAAGTCAAGCTATAAATGAAAGAAAAAGAGTGTCATGGCATATTGGCATTGTTCCAAAATATTAAAGAAAAAAAGTGAAAAAATTTGAATTTTTGCCTCCTCCCCCCATTCAACACAACACAGACATCGCTCCTTTTTTATTTATTATTACATTTATTCAACACTTTTTCCACTTTTTCACTCTCTTTCTTTCTTTCACTCCTATTTTCTATTCTTAAACAAATAGAATATCCCCTATCAATTCTTCTTCTTCTTATTATTATTGTTATTCACATTCTATACATACACACATCACACACATTTATCATGGCTAGTGCGCTATTATTTTCTTGTTTATTATCAAGGTTAGCACATATATCATTTACAAAAAAAAAGGAGAAATATTGCCATTTTTTTTTATTTTATACATAAAAAAAAGAAGTTTAATAATAATAATAATAAATAATAAATAATAAAAAAAGATAATACTTTTTTATATACAATAGAGATTTCATATTTCCTAGTAACAAGGATAATTCATCATGCTATTCGCTGTATGATATTTATGCAACAGCTATCCAACTCTATCAAAAACAAGTCTATGATGAATCCTATCGAATATTTAATGACCTGGAATCCAAATATTACCGAGTTTCTCACTGCGCTTGGTACCAGATCCATTGCCTTATGCGGTTGGGTCACTGGCGACAAGCCATCAAGAAATGCCATGCCTTTATACAAAAGGAACCCACAGAGGCAAACTGGTATCTATTGGCAAGCGACATTTATATCGATCAAAAGGAGTTCAAGTTTGCTTGGGAAGAGCTTCATCAGGCCTCGCTTTGTGTCCCAGCTACAGATGACGCGTATGCTGAGGTCTGCATGCGCAAACGAATCGTATCCGAAGCATCCCATACTGTTACACGGGTGGATATCATTGATAAATTACCAAGAGATGTGCTGTGTTATCTCTTTCACTTTCTTGATCTGCAAAGTCTGGTGCGTTGTTTAAGGGTCTCAAGGTGCTGGAGGGAATTCATCATGCAATCACCTCCACTATGGAGTCGTCTTGATTTCTCGCATGCGACTTCATCGCTTCGTGCGGATACTCTGCGCGTGTATCTGCAGCGTCTTGGTCGATCCTCCCTAGCCTATCTGTCCTTGAATCATCATCAAGTGGATGGCGATGGCATGCTCATGGCATTAGCCGAGCTTGAATGCAATCGGATAAAATGTCTAAGTATGTTGTTTTTTAATGTATTATCATCAAGATTTAAAATATCACCATTGATTACAGGGCACAATGCTCATACTTGAAATATGTATTATCTATATGTAGATCTAAACGATGTTGTATGCACACCAGAAATATTTTTTAATATATTGCACCATGTTGGCGCTGCTCTCACGCAGTTCACCTGGTGTGGAGTTTCCATCCGATTAAATGATTTGTTCAATCAGGTTGCAGACAATTGTCTTGAAATAACCCAGCTTGCACTCTCAGACTGTTTCACCTCGCTTCATGATGTGCATATTCCTCACACGGCAGTCATGCGGCTTGATCAATTCGGACAACCACTGCCGCTCGTCTTGTTGAAAAACATTCAATCCATGTCCACCATCAACACTTTACAGTCATTGGAACTAACAGGCATTCATGGATTGACAATAGGACACCTTGCACAAGTCATTTTGCGCTGTCCTTCTCTTGAGCGCCTGACATTAAAGCGCAGTCTTGTCAATATCATTCCAGTCCTTAATATCATCTATTCGGGCTATTGCCAAAAATTAAAATACCTTTTATTCGAACGAAACCGATACTGTCGACATACAGATCAATACCAATATCACCATCAGCAACAGACCATGGTGATTCCCCTTTTGATGAGACCATCGTCACAAACCGCACTTGCAAGTACAAAGAGAGCATGGATGGAGCTGGAGATTGTCGCCACCAGTCAGCTTTCAGACCAAATTGTGCGAAGAATGATCCATGATCGATCCCGCCTTTCTGTCCTGAATTTACAAGGCAATAGCCAGCTGTCAGATGAAGCATTTCCATTTAATAACAATGAATCAACACAGCTGAAACGACTAGGACTAAAGGAATGCTACGGTATCACTTCAAAGGGATTATATGCATTGATTGCGCATAGTCCACTATTGGAGCATGTGGATCTATCCTGCCTTTCGATTGTCAGTGGAGAGATCATCAAACTTTTGGCCCAGTGTCGTCATTTACGTACACTCAACCTTTCATACTGTCGTTTATTCTGCTTTGATGAGCTTAAAGTGTTGATTGATCAAAAGCAGGACACACTGGAACAATTAAAGATTGAATACACAAACATACCACTGGATTTGGTAGCGTACCAGGCCAGAAAAATAAAAAAGGGAATCATCTAAAGATATGATTGGCTGAACCCAATTCAAAATAAAAAATAAAAATAAAATTGTTTGCAAGTCTGAATTCACTTGCTTTCCTCCTCGTTATTATTATTTTCCTCCCCTCTTCTTTGTTAATCAACACGCGTATTTATGTCTGCACCGATCGAAGCCATTGAACGAACCATAGAATATGAAAATTTCATGAAGGAATTGCGTGATTTTCATGACCGAAAAGGGTACTTTTACAAAGTAACATAAAAATCCCTTATTCTTATTGTTTATTATTATTATTAGTACTGCCCTTCAGGCCGAACCCGTTTTGGGTGGCAAAAAACTAGATCTGTTACGAATCTATAAAACAGTGATTGAGGCTGGTGGATATGAAAAAGTAAGACTGACAACAAGTACTATTATCAACACTAAACGATGAAATAGGTCACCTTGAATCGTGGATGGAAACAAGTTGGCGATCCGTTTAATTTCCCTCCAACTTGTACAAACAGTGCCTTTATATTAAAAGCTGTTTATACAAAATACCTTGTAAGGAACAAAAAAATAAACATTAATCGACATATACTTATTATTCCATGTAGCATGGTTATGAAGAAGAGAATTATTGGAAGCGTCCTTGGAATCCACCACCAGAGTTATTAAATGCCAATCAAAAAGCATCTACCACCTCTTCTTCTTCATTCAGCAACATTGGCACACCACAACAAAGAGATTCAGCAAGACAAACAGGGACAGCATTCACGCAACCTGCTATTCGACAAACACCAAACATGAACGCTGGACCTTATTATCCACCTGGTAAAAAAAACGAAAAAAAAAAAGAAACAAGAGATTGAATGATAAAATAGCTAAAAACAAAAGGGTTTCTTTTTATAACAAGCCATCTTTATGGATCACGAATTCCGTACGCGCATATTACTTTCACTCCAATCCAGTCTACCCAACGAAGTAGACTGGGCCTTCAACACGCTCATCAAATTCTCATACGCCTCTGAAAACTTTTGTCTCGACTTTATCCCCAGTCTGATACAAATACTGTTGGATTTCACCGTGGATTTCTTCAAAACAAGGATTGGCGGGAGCGATGATGATAAGATCGATATGTTTTGCAGTAAAGCCAATCAGGAATCGTACGAACGGGTGCTTCAAGTGTTTCATATATTGCGCAACTTTTCGTTTTTGGAGATGAACATTCGTCGATTGGCATCGCACGAGCAGCTGCGTCTGCTACTGATGAAGGGCATTGCGCTTCCTCCAAACTCGCCCTATTCCGAATTGAGTCGGCACTGTTTGGATATTTTGGAGAACATTGCGCCCCAGATTATGCTGAGTAACCGACAGGATCCTTATCTGTTGGTCATGACAAGGCTGCTCTTTACAAACGATCGGGCGTTTATCTTGGGCGCCATCCGCTCATTGACGCGTGTGGCCGTGACAGAAAACAATGAGCGTATTCTTGGCACGATTGGCGATAAGGAAATCATCGAGAGGATGGCTCAGTTCCTGATTGTGGATGATGAGGAGTTGGAGGCGGCGACATTGGAGTATTTGTACCAGTATTCTAGCTTGAGAGGTAATTTCTCGACACAGCTCGTCTTGTTGTATCCAGGCAACTTGATTGGCTTGCTTACGGGCTTCATTTCGTATAAATCATCGTTGGTGCCTCCATCTTCAAGTGCCATTGGTACAATACACGGCATCCCTGCTGCCCAGATGATTGCACCTGATGCATCGCAGCAGCAGCCTTCGATTCCGGATCTGACGGATTATGTGCATTTGGATGAACCTTATAGATGTCTTGGATGGCTCAAGGATCAATTATTAAGTGGGGCAGATGAAAACACGATACTATTCAAGGACTTATTTAACGAATATCAAAAGCTGTTTGGCACCGAAAAGCCATTAGGCGTCAAGGAGTTTTATACGGTTTTGAAAATTGCATTTCCACAACCACCTGCTGTTGAGATGGCAGTCACAACAGGTGAAAATCCATTGGAAACAGTGCTACAAAATGTGAGATATTCACCTACAAGAAGAAGAGATGGTAAGATGGGATTTGGTAAAGCTGCACTGTATAGTCTCTAATACATCTTTTAGGCCCCGTTTGTCATTGGAACGAATGCAACAAACTCTTTGATACAAATGTCGAACTTCACAAACACATTGTCCAAGAGCACTTGGGCAGCGAATGCCAGTGGATGAAATGTGCCAAACCGTTCGAAAACAAGTCACAAGCAATACGACACATGCGCACGCACTTTGCAGGCAAAATCCATAAACAGCAGCAACCACCCATGTTTACGGTAGCAAAGATCCCCATTGATGATTCAGAGGTGTCTGGTATACCCCTAACATCCGCGTTGCTGTTGAGAAACCTTGCAAGGCATAAACAGCATCACTCGTATTATTTCCCTTATGAGGCCGAGTTGGCCCTTTTGGCCATCCAGAGACCTAAAATTTCAAAGTATATATTGACCGTATTGAATGATTTACAAGTCAATTAGAATAGACAAAAACAAAAACAAAACAAAAAAAACGCACACACATAATAAATAAAGGATAACATCATCATTAATAGTAGTAAAAAGAGATCTTATAAAATAATCATGTATTGAAAACAAAGTAAAGTAAAATGAAAACACCATGCTTTTTATTATTCACCAATACTTTTATACCACACACCAATTCATTTTTACATTCATAAAAAAAACACCACAGCTTTCCATCATATTAAAATTATAAAAAAAAAATAGTTTATTACGTATTTACAATTTCAATCAATTCATTGACTAAGAGTTAAATTCCTGCTGAGCCTCGCCCTTCTTCTTTTGAGCCTTTGCAGCAGCCTCATCACTAGTGTTGCCAGTCAATGCATTGTATGCACCCTTGACAGCACCCACTGCTTGATCAGCAGCACCCTGGACGTAACCACTGACAGTGGCAGCGGTTTCTTGGATATGACCAGAACCACGTTGTGTGGCACCTTCGGATTGGAGAGATTCATTGCCAACAGCAGAGCCTACGGTTTCCTTGACATTACCAACAAATTGGTCCTTCTTTCCTTCAGTTTTTGATGGGTTCATTTTTTTGTATATTTAATAGTTTTGATGATGAGAAAAAAATAAATAAATAGGACATATCCTCTTCAATTTATATAAAGATTTGACATTGACAGATTACCATATTTGTAAAAACATCATGTCGTCATTTTTCGTTCATTTCCGCTGACAAAAGAGAAGTGATTTGCATAAGATGTTTCAAGATGCAAGAATATGCCTATTTTGATTTAATTGTCCGAACAAGACAAGGGACAATTCGAACATCAAAGAATCATTTGACTTTATTAAATAACTTAAGATGATACAGGGGGGGGGGCTCTTAAGATGCCAAAAATCTATATAAACTTTTTTTTCTTTCTATAATAATTAAAATGTATTTTCAAACGCATCACAATCTCTCGCCGCCTCAATGAGGGGTTTGAGTGCATCCAGAGGGGTAGCCTTGAGCAGGAACGGGTGTGACAGTAGCTCGGTGGCGGAGGGTCGGTTCTCTGCATTGAATTGGAGGCACTTTCCAAGAAAATCTCGAAACGTGCTGGAGAAATGGTCGGGGTTTTGGAGCTTGGGAGGTATACGTTGGGTGGTGAGGAGTTGGATTGCCTGTTCTGGATCTTCGAGATGGGGTGGACTGCCTTCCACCATTTCGATGGCGGTGATACCAAGCGACCAGATGTCAATGCTGGGTCCGTAGGCTTTGCGTTGTACCACCTCGGGTGCCATCTATTGAATAAAGTTTTTTTTAGTTTCTGTAGTTATGAAAGAGAGGTGTCTATCTTACCCAGCATGGAGTACCGGCCAATGTTGTTCTTTTGTTTCGATTACTATCAATCTGTGCACAGTATCCGAAATCAGCTAAAAAAAAAGAGAGAGAATGAGAAAGTGTGCTTGATGTATTTTTTAAAAATATTTACATAATTTAATCTGTCCATCCAAACCAATCAAAATGTTATCACTTTTAATATCTCTATGAATGATACCCTTTGAATGAATATAATCAAGACCTTTAAGGATCTCACAGCAGACGGCGGCAATCTCGCCCTCTTCCATGTAACTCTGGGTGACGATATCGGTCAGACTGCCACCATCCATGTATTCCATCACAATCCAGACATCGCTTCTCCATAGATAACTTTCAATCTGCCTGACAAGGTTGGCGTGGGTGTCGAGCCCCAGTCGAACTTCCTCGACAATTAAATCTCGACGGGCCTGTCTCCTTAAATGAATTTGTTTGATGGCCACTGGTTTACTCCCATCCGTCTTGTATGCTCTATAAACAGATGCAGAGGCGCTATTTTGTATGTTAGGTAATGATTTATATTTTGGGGGTTAATTCTATCATTTACCCTTCACCAATTTTAACCATATTTTTATAAACATTGGCAGGATTCTCATGTTTGCAAAGATCTTTTAGTGCCGTGATCGCCTCTGCCGTTGACATGACTTTCTTTGGTTGCTGTTCTTCTGGAATCTCGACTTTTTCGGTGGCAATCTTGGATTGAATAGGAAGCATGGGTGGTGGGGGTGGCGGTGGTCGCTGTTTTTCGATTTCGGTATAGAGTCGTTTTATAAAGGTGGATAGTAAAACATCTTGATGCATACCTTCCAAGTTGGCTTTAAGAAAATGATCATTAGACCTCAAAGATAAATAGGTTTGGGTGCTTTTTTTTTTTTTTACCTATTTTCCATTCAGGTAGGCTTCCAACCGTAATTTCACCTGTTGCTGAGTCTAATTTTACATGTGTTTTATGGATCGTATGAAAAGGTAGTGAAATGGACATGTCTTGTTCTTCTGCTTTTTTCGTTCTCCATAAATAAGCTGTATATTTTGTTAGTGTATCACAAGATATAAGGCTTTTTATCCTTTTATTTACCAACGATTCGAGTGAAGAGACTTCTTTTTGCCACTGAAGTGTCAGCAGACGTTCTATTATATACATCATGAGAGAACCTTGATTTGGGTACAAGACTTTCCAAATAGGAAAGAATAGGTTCGTTGGTTGTCATCTTTTGATGAATCTTTCTTCCCAACGTCCATTGGAAAGAAGATTGATCAAGACTTTGTTTAAACATGAGGGTCTAATTAAAGAGAAAGAAAGAGAGAAAAAGAATTGTAATGAAAGATAGACATTAGTTTATTTTATAACTTGAGGGAACAAAAAAGAGGAGAAGAAATAAAATATTCTTTTTCAAGTGCATCATTTGAGTTGGTATATTTTAAATAAGAAGTAAATTTTATCTCGTAAAATGAAAGAGATGTTCGTATATAAAATATATGTCTATTTAGATTTTAAGAATCTCACTTTTAACTTAACATTGTTTTATTCATTCAGTATATCAAATAGACTTGGGTGCTTGTTTTCTTTCAACTAATAAGGAGAAACAGGGCGATCAAGACATTTTGTATAATACAATGCGATCCAAGCCATATCATTCAACACGGAACCAGATTTGTTTTTGGTATCCAAGCAACTGTTGATTGCCACTTTATAATACAAACTGTAATAAAGAGATGACTAAACTTTTTGGCGGTAAATGGACCCACAGTCACTATCAGTATTCTAATCTATCAACTTATGAACAATTAACAATAGCAAGGAGAATATTCGTTTTTGAGCATCTCCCACAAGTGTTATTGTGTACGTTTTATATTTTATTTTTGGACATCTTTAAAAAATATCTATTTTACCTTGATGATAATTGATAATTAGGCTTTCTTTCTTTTTTTGGATTGTTTTAAAACTTTTCTCTACTTCTCCTCTTATCAAAACTAACGAATGATGGGTGAATGATCTTGATTTGATTGATTGTAAGACCAACATGTAATGGTAAGTTGAATTATAGTGAGTGGAATGAGAGTAGACATGGCTATATACAATGATGTAGCATTGTAGTAAACTATCGCTTTTATTACATAATCCATGATGATGCTATATTGAGATGCAGACGAATTCCCCTTTGCAAATCAAAAAAAGGGACAATTTGTTCCTTTTACGGACAATTGCTCAACTCTCCTTTTATTATTACATATACATATAATATATTGTCATCAGAAACTGGTGTTTTTTTTTTTTAGTTATTTACAAAGTCAGGCAACCAATCCTGAGGCACGGCGCCTTCCGATCGCAAATGGTGCACCATCACTTCAAACGATTCTTCATAAATATCAAAGTCACCAAGAGCCATCATTTGATCCGCAAGAGCAGTGATCATGTCCACCTTTCGACGTCTCTCGGCCTCTTCTTCCTCGCTCAATGCCTGTGATTGCTGCTGGGTTGGCTGTTGTTTTGTTCTTTTATTCTTCTTGTCAAGCATCTTTTGTTTCCAAGCAGGCAATTTCTTGGGAAGCGAATTGGACAGACTGGTGAGTGCCTCTTGGACGCTTTGACGGGGTTTTAGATATTCAACCAAAGCACGATAGATGTCTGTTTTTGTTTGGGGTAATTCCGACTGGCGCTGTGCCTCCTTGACTGCTTCGTCTCGCTCGCGCTTATCGTGTGCCTCTTTGGCCTTGTTGATGTCCTTGCGCGTAATGCCTTCCATCCAGCGGTCATGGAAGGCCTGTGGATCGGTCTTGTTGCGGATATAATTGCCATTGGCATCGATGCTGCCTTCTTCCATCTCTTGCTTCATGTTGAATGCAGAGATTTTGCCTTCCTTTCTTACGCCATTTTCAATGTCGTCCTCATCCTCGGATCGATCAAAGGAATCCAACTCTTCTCCTTTGACTTGGCGCAAGTCTTCCTTTTTTCCGCGAACGGGTTTCTTTCCTTTGGGATCG
Organism: Backusella morwellensis; assembly: GCA_024139395.1. Lineage (NCBI taxonomy): Eukaryota > Fungi > Mucoromycota > Mucoromycetes > Mucorales > Backusellaceae > Backusella > Backusella morwellensis. The sequence continues at coordinate 26,808 of VCJI01002797.1, read as the reverse complement.
TCGGCAGGTGCGTCGCCAAACATATCAAAATCCTCGTTTTGTGGGATTTTCTCTTCTTCCTCTTCCTCCTTTTCGTCTTCTTTGTCAGATTCACTGCTGTAAGCACCGCCACCGACCTCTTCGTCATCACTGCCATAGACATCAAAGTTGACTTTACCGCGGCGGCTTTTTCTCTCTTCCAACTCATCCTCGTGGTTGAATTCATAGTCAAAGTCGCGTTCTTGATTCTTTCGTTTACTGCTACTGTCGAAGCGTACACGTTTAGAGCTGCTCTTATCACCAACATCAAAGGTGCGCTTGGAGCCAGACATGTTTTTGTTGTTTTTGTAAAGAGTGAAAAAAAAGTGTGAAGAAAAAAAAGGCTTGTAAATAACCTGACTTGGAAATGGTGGCGTTCATTCCCAGCAATGTCGTCATTGCTACTGGTTTATGCGTGTCATAACCACGAAAGCAAAGGGTGTTGGATGCTCGTTCTACTCGTGTGTTCTGCAATGATGAAAGGGAAAGTAATGATAAAGAAGGACAAATTCATTGGTATTTGGAAGGTATCACACACCACACGTAAAACTAATAGATTACCCCTTTTGCTATCAATCGTTTTCCTTTGGTGTGATAAACCGCCAAGGTTTAAGCCCAATCTTTGGTTTATAGTAGAGGGGGTGATTAATTAGTTTACTGTTGTATAGCATCTTGGTTACGCTTGAATTTCTCTTTTTTTATGATTGAGTGTTTAGTATTTACAAGGCATATAGTGCATACAACCGACCTCGTGGTAAAAGCAGCTTTATAATTGACGACTTGGTCTGTCATTTTCACGAACTCTTATTAAAAGCTTCATTATCAGATGGACATTCATCACTGATTGGGCGGGTATTCCATTTCATTTTGCTTAGCATTATTTCATAATAAATAGAATTGGTTGGAATAGAATAGCCAGCTTTAACTTTAATATTGTTCTCCAAATGACCAAATGCTGATGATATCGATGGGCGATTATAAAATACTTTAATTTTATAATGAAATGGCTGTTTTACCATAGTCATATTACAGTTAAAGGGTTTTCATTAGACATAAGGACTGTTATCAAGGCATAAATAGGGAAAGAAGGTTTACAATTATGGAATATCGAATGATCTTAATCTGATAATGAAAAACTGTTTTTGTTATCAGATCCTTTTTGTTTATTATCTTACTAATTAAATAATTCCCTTTTGAAATGTTGCTACAAATATCCGTTGTTGCTTTAATAAACAAAACAACCAAACCCTTTTAACTACAATTTTAATCATGGTATGATAATCAGTTAGATTAACTACCAAAATCACTTTAGTATTTTTACTCAACAAACCAGGAAATATTCTCAACACAACATGAAAACAACTCCCAGCACATGATTTTGTTTGTGTTGTGATTTGAGCTGCTCGAGCTTAATCCAAATAAGGTAACTCGATAGAAGGCCTCTTTTTTATTACCTCTTCATTTCACTTTTTTCATTTACACATAGCCTGTTCTCGAAGTATTGGATGTTTTAAAGGCAAGCTGTATTGTATGTCTCCATCAATATTACTATTGTTGGTAAAGTGTAGCATGGTTGCTTGATTTGAAAAGAAAATGAAAATACCTTTAACGGTAAAAAATACGCTAAATAATTTTTTTCTACGATTGCCTCCGAAAAAAGACAATTTGCGACAATGAAAAAATCAGCAATAACAGACAAAATGGCAAAAATAGCTCTTCACTATCTTGAATAGCATTCTTTAATAATGGCAGCAATACTAAACAAGCCTTCTATTGTTGGAATGAGAGCGTTTTATTATCAATATAACAGCATTAGATACATAAAAAAGCGAGCATTCGGGCCATTGCCCTATGTTGGTCGGTGTTTAAACACTGAAAAAAATCAAAAAACTCGAGCCTCTTTTCTGTAAAAAAAAAGTATATTTTATTCGTTTTTCCTCTTTCCCTCTTATTAATATAT
>VCJI01002794.1:25166-37112 GCA_024139395.1 Backusella morwellensis | reverse complement strand
CAAAAAAAAAAAAAAAAAAAAAAAAAAAAAAAAAAGAGAGAGAGAGAGAGAGTATAGAGATGAAAACAAAATATTAGTCAAATTACTTTCTGGCCTTTTGGGAGAGGAAGTCAGTGAATTCCTGGTAAGGAGCCTTGGAGAACTCGGTCTCTTCCCAGAGATCAGGGGTCAAGAAAGCGTAGGTGTTACCAATGGCAGCGAAGAGGGCCTTGACAGTGTTACCGAGAGTACGGGTAGAACCACTGGAAGCAGTGTAACAATCTTCAATACCAGCCAACTGGAGGACTCTCTTGGCAGCCATGGAGGCGACCAAACCAGTACCTCTGGGGGCAGGGATCAATCTGGTCAAGACGGAACCGCAACGACCAGTGACCTTGCAAGGAACGGTGTGGGGCTCACCAAGGTTGGTGCCCCAGTAACCACGACGGACGGGGATGATGGCAAGCTTAGCGAGGATAATGGCACCACGGATGGCGGTAGCAACTTCCTTGGAACACTTGACACCCAAACCAACATGGCCATTTTCATCACCAATGACGACGAAAGCCTTGAAACGAGTACGCTGACCAGCAGTGGTCTGCTTCTGAACGGGCATGATCTTCATGACTTCATCCTTGAGCTTGGGGAGGAAGTAATCAATGATTTGATACTCCTTGATGGGGAGAGAGAAAAGGTAGATTTCTTCAATGCTCTTGATCTTGGCAGCCTTAACGAGACGACCGAGTTTGGTGACAGGAACCCATTCGTTCTTTTCTTCACCACGGCGTCCACGTCCGCGACCACCACGTCCACGTCCACGTCCGAAACCACCGCGTCCTACAAACAAAAAACCAAATTTATCAATCTACTATTCTTATCAATCATGACGCACTCAATGCCATCTGTGCACGGTCGAAGGTTTCTAAACATACCACGATTACCGGCCGTAGCAGAGTCAGCCATACTATGTACTATGTTAGCCTATCACATCATCTATAGTTCATCTATCCATCAGTAGCTTGCCACGTCTACTTACTTTAATATATCAATAAAGGAAGAAAGAAACTATAACCACTCTTGGTCAGTTGCCCTAATACACACTCTCCATTGCCATCAAGCTCTTCCAGCTAGTGGAGCACAATGTGTCCGGCCCGCACATATTGGTACTTTTAGCCGGATGTTTTTTTAAGCTCCACACATTGACTTTTTCAAGAAAAAAAAGCAAAAAGGTTATTTCTTAATAATAATAAAAAAACCATACAATGACAAGCGTTGATGGACATTACCTATTTGCTTCAAGCATAGCTGCCTTGGTAGCCCGAGTTGTAACACACCCAAGTAAGTTTTTCTCATAATAAATAGATAAATGCATGTACAAATATCTGACAAGAAACAACATAAAAAACAGTGGACACAATAAAAACTCGGCTACAGGTCCTCAACACGCGAGGCAACAACATATCGGTACTTCGAAAAGCTGTTCTCGGGCAAGGAGTCGTATCGCTCTATCATGGACTACCGGTAACACTTTTATTCTCAGTGCCAGCACTGTCAGTGTATCTTTCTTGTTACGAAACAACAAAACAGAGCCTGTATCAGAAATATCATATAGAACGCACATCGGTTGTAAACCATCTGCTGTCGGGATGTGCAGCAGAAGTAGCCGCTGGTACGCTATTTACACCAATGGAAGTCATGAAGAATAGACTACAAACACGTCACGATTTACAATACAGTGCGCTAAAATTGGCAACAAAAATTATGAGAACGGAAGGATTTAGAGGCTTCTATAGAGGTTATTGGATGGGACTTGCGGTATTTGTTCCGCATACAATGACATATTTTGTTTGTTATGAAAAACTAAAAGAATGGGTGACCCCACATGCTCTTCCGTTTCAGACTTATATGTTTTGTTCAAGCATTGCGGGTGTGATTAGTATTTTGGTGTCAACTCCATTGGATATCGTAAAGACAAGATGGCAAATATCTGCAGACGAACAAGGAAAAGCATATAGAAAAGGTCCTTTCGTCATTGGAAAGGAATTGATATTGAAGGAGGGTAAAGGTGCTCTTACCCGTGGTCTTTGGGCTAGAATCGCTTGGGGTATTCCAACAACTGCCATTAGCATGACTGTCTTTGAATTATTGAAGGATGGAAATACCTAAATTTTGATGCACATTCCTATATTGATGGCGACTGGTTCGCTTTCCAACATGCTGATAACATAAAATTTCGGAATGTTAAGGTCAATGAAATAAAATGTAAATAGTTTATTAATAAAGAGAAAGAGCTAGATATAGATGGAACAAAATATCAAAATAGAGAGCACATAAAAATAATTAAGAGAAAGAGGGAGGGTCTAATGATGTGATATGGATCGAACTTTTTTTTTTCCTTTTTCATTCTCTTTAAAGGAGGGAGTAGGCAGCAAAGATGACAGCACCAACGGTAGCACCCAAGCTAACACGGACCATGCTACCACTTGACTTGGGGTTGGCATTAGCAACCTTGGCACCATTGCTGGGATGGATGCCAGCAGAAGAGGCAGAAGGGAATGTTAATGATGATGCACCGGAAGCACCAGAGGCCTTGGCAGATGCACTAGCGGAAGCGGGTGCTGAGGCGGCGGCAGAGGCAGAAGGGCCAGCGGCGGAACTGGCACCAGCAGCAGCGTTTACCTCTTGGGCATTGACTTCATCTTCCTCTTTAGCTTCCTCTTCTTCTTTTTCTTCGTCTTCTTCTTTTTCTTCGTCCTCTTCTTCGTCTTCGTCCTTCTTCTTGTCCTTCTTTTTATCCTTCTCTTCTTTCTCGTCAGTCTCGCCTTCTTCTTCTGCAGCATTAGGCTCTACATTGGCGGCTTCAGCGTCTGCGGGGAGAGGATCAACATTGGAGTTCTTCTTCTTATCTTCCTCCACCTCCCCCTCTTCTTCTTCCTTTTTCTCTTCCTCTTCATTATCCTTCTTCTTCTTGAAGGAAACGGGAGCTAATACGTAAGGTTTTTATTATTAATATGCCCATTATATATGTATTTCTAAATTAAACAAAAATAACTTACCGGCAGCAACCTCTTCCTTGGCTACTTGGTTGGGAATGACAACAACATTTTCACCTTGCTTCAAGTTCTTACCAGCTTGTTCAACAATAGCTTGTACTTTGGCTTGATCAAGGTTATCAGTAGAAGCAGCTTGAGCTAGTAGCGAGAAGCAGTGTTAGATGGAATATTACATCATCCTTGTCTTTATGCATATTTACCTTGAACTAAGAGGGTGGCGATGGCAAGGGTTACAATAGCTTTAGCGTGCATTCTAGTTTATTAGTGATATATGTATATATATATTGGCTTATATTAGTATTAGTGGTGTGAAGATTTTATATATTAATAGAAAGGAAAAGGTAAAAAGAAAATGAAATCGATGAGATATCGAACAGTACTCTTTTATATATTGTGGAGAATGTAAGGCTTTCATTTTTTTTTGGGACGATAATATGTTTTGGTATGGTCCTTGACAACACAAATAATAAACATAATCATCATTGTTGTTATAAGCTTTTTTGCTTACAATAATTGTTAATAAAATATTTATTAAATTTATTGTTTGTATTTGTTTAAATAGTATCGGTTTATTTCCTACTTGCACCATTCTTAAGATACTTCAATCATCCGATTGAATAACACAAGAATAGAGAGAGAAATACTTTTTTTATTTTTATATAAAATAAATGGATTGAATTCCAAATCGAAAATGAAAAATTTATCATTTTCTTTTGCTATTCTAGATTTTAAAAATGACAACAGAAATAACAATATACTTTATTTTTTATTTTTATTTTTTTTTATTCCTATATATATAGATAAACGAAAGAAAGGAAGTTATTTTGAAACTGATTTAGGTAATTTATTCATCGTTTCTAAAAATAACATCCTTGCTTGCTGATAAAGGTCGACTGCTTGATTATAGGTAGGGCGACCATATTTTTCAATGACTTGATTTAATTTAGCTCTGTAAAGCTCCGCTTTTTCGTCGATCCATTGTTCATGTCGTTCATAGGCAACAGGCAAGCTGAATAGACAAATTACAATCAAGGTAAAAAACGACTTGACGGAGATCAATCCAGCTACAAGATAAATCAGTCCCGATGACACACAGATCAAGCCTGTGTGTCTGGCATCTTGCACAAACACGATCTGTGCACCTTTGTTGCAAATTGCATCAGCAATGTCCAGTAACTTGTGCACATAGTACTCTAGACTATCACGTGCTTCTTTGTTTCTATTATGCTGACGAATGTGAATACTAAAAAAAGAAAATACAGGAGATTAATAACGTCTCTTAATTTTGAATATTTTAAACTGTCATTGCATAAATGAATTTCATTTATGTTTGATATAGTTCTATTTATAAATAGGAAGCTCAAAATGCACTTACTGGTAAGGATGTAAAAAGCTACTCTCTGGCAATCCAGTCCAAGTTGTACGAATAAGATTGTAAGCATTGACAAACACCAAATTGAATCCTGTCATGATTGTAAAGGCAGCTGCAGAGAGATACAATAATGAGTAGTAGCGGGTAAGTATCAGGCAAAGTAGAATAGCAGATAGAACAATGCCGCTGCGACCAGGAATCTCCCAATAAATAAGTGCAACGAATTTTTCATAAAGCTTACTTGCTATATCTAGACTTTATGTCAATAAAAATAATAAAGTGTTTAAAATACACTGTGTTACTTACCTTGGTTTGACACACGGGTCTTTGGATATGATTCTGACTTTGAAGGGATATCTACAATATCCAGTTCACGTAATAAATCATCTGATGATAATTCAGGTGAAGGAGCTTTATATATATATGTCTGTTAATAAAAAGCTTATAATATATATTGACAGTTCAATATAATACTTACGAGCAATGTCCCTTTTGGCTCCTTTGTAGTAATGATCAGTGTGATCAGAGAATTGAGTATGTACAAATGCTGTTTCAGCCATCTTGAAAGTTATTTTTTTAAAAAAAAAAATGATAAAGAAGAAAGAGTACAAGATGGTTTGAAAAAGCCCTTTTTTTTATATATCTTACCGTCAAACCGATGTGATTAAGGGGGTGGAAAATAAAGGAGTAGGTTATCCATTAATGTTTCATACAGTTGTTGTACAGTTTCGCCACAACAATTGGTTATAATGGAATCAACTCCTAGTTATTGTGAGGTTATTCTGTAGAATTCAAAACCATTGATGAAGCTTTCTCCTTTATGCAAAAATTAATCATAGAAACTACTTTTTTTTTAAAAAATAAAAGAAGAAAAAAATACATATACAGCTCCTAATAAACAAACAGTACGCCAAGTTTATCGATTCTCACGAGAGCACAAAAAAACATTTATAAGATCATTGGGCTGTTAATAGATAAATAAACAAAAAGTAAGTTTAAAAAAGGTTACGCAAGATAGCCTCTATTGTTTTCCAATGAGAAGAAGTAGAAGAAAAAACTTTTTTTGAATCGATTTAGGTTTATTAGTATAATTATTTTTAAATAAAATATATAATACGATAGTAACCGATATCAATAATTAGTCTATTTTGAATGTATCATTGCCGGTTGGACAATAAATGGGAAAGTCTGATGAATAATCAATGTATGGGTACTTTTGGCGTTGTGTTCTGAATAGATTATCCCATAATAACTATATAAACAATAGTTAAAAATCATTTAAAACAAAACATGTAAAAGGGTATGATATGGTTAGACTTACCTTTGCAAGAAAACCTTGCGCTTTAGTATTAGGATGAAACCCGTCCACATTACTATAAATTTATGTGTTTTAACACATGTGTGTATATATGAGTACTATATTCATTACCTCACAGCTTCAAATGGGACACTATCATCTACTACATGTAAGGGTTGGTATACAGTTATAACTTTATTTTTAAATCCCTCTGCTCTTAATCTTGTGTTGACTTTTTGAAGCGCTAAATCTATGGACCTTGCAGATCTTGTGAGGTCTAAATGATGAAAATCTGGACGAGTGCAACAATTACACTCAAAAACACGCAAGTTTATATCTTGATGCTCGAAATGTTTGAGATAGCCTTCCGCTTCAATCGGTTTTTCTATCAATCTGGTGAACGTATTTAAACCAACTATAATAAATGCAATGCATTAGTTCCACTACTACGACTACGAATTATTTCCTTTTTTTCCCGATTACAATTTCCCTCTCTTTTTATATAAATATTTGTATATATATGCTTCCTTTTTATATATTTACCAAGGTTGATATAGGCATAATCAATTGAGCTGGTAAGCTTCTTGAGCGCTGTAAAAACATGATTTTCATAAAAGCTAGCATTTCTACCTGGGAAGCAGTAAGCAGTGGCATCATTATATCCTATAAAAATGTTGATCATCTTCCATTTTTTGGCTAGCGGTGTACCAACACCAAGCCTCTCTATTAAATAGTTCACTTGCTCAGGTAGCTCTAAACTGGTTGCCCCTGACTGAGCTGCATTTAAGAAATCGATTTTTGGTCTAAACTCAACATGAAAATTAATTCTTAGTTCCAACAGAAAATATAAACGAAGGTTATCTTTTTCTTACTCGTGAAAACTATTAAAGCAAAAAAACGTTTCTTTGTGGAGTGAGTAAATACATAGATAAGTATAAAATAAAAATAGATGGGATTAATCACTATATAACATTGTATTGAAAAAAAAAATACCATTACACAGCCTTGCGTTTCTCCACCCTTTCGAAGCGCCATATAAATTAGGAGAATAATGTTTTAAGAAATTTGGTACAGTAATGGCGTCAGAATCCTACATAATGTACGATAACCCCCCCCCGTAAATAACATTAAAACAATGAATGGCTTGGCTTTAAGAATATTCGGATGTACTTACGCCACCAGCTGTAAAACTTGAACCTCTATGTTCAATAAAATCCTCATAGTCGAGATATTTCGAATTGATATTTTTTTCTAATAATCCCGCAGTGACGCTATTTCATGTCGTTTCTTAGTCGAAATGAACCGAATATATATAAATAGTAGTTACCTGTCACCCATTGCAGCTAGAACTTCAATATCATCTGGTCGAAGATGTTTTATTGATGTAGCTCGTTCATGTTTTGGAATAGGTGGGCATTTTTCTATTGAATCTTGGTAAAATCGATCTGCTGTACAAGGTATAATTGATAGGCTAATTGCCGCTATTAATACAAGTAGTTTCATAGTTATTAAAGCAACAGAGATATATAACAAAGAATAAATAAATAAAAAGGAATAATAAAAGATAAAAAAAAGACAAACATTTATATACAAATAAATAAATACAAAAAAAAAACGTAGATGAAAGCAAGGAGTAGGTGGTTTAAAGGGAGTTTTTTTTTTTTCCTCTCTTGAGTTATGCGGCATATGTGCTTTAAAGATATGTGCGACATAAAAAAGCGATCGACACCTCCATAGCTTTACACATGTAATTACTCCGGTTGTGTGTTGATACAACTTCTATCAGATATCAAAAAACAAATATGCGTCTAAAATTAAATCCACGTATGACTATAATAACCTTTTTTCTTTTATAATGGATTCAGGCTTGTCTTTTTTTCCCACTAGGTGGCTAAGCATAAAGGAAATTAAAATTGGAATGTGGCAATTTACAGGATATTTTCATGTTTTAGGGGCTGTTCGAAAGACGGGTAAATCTTCAAATGCAGATTTTTTTTTTCTAAAAAAAACACTTAAATAACTCTACTGCTTCTTTTTTATTATTATTATCACTATTACCATTACTTGTTCTGGACTAAGCCAATCTCGGTTTATTGCCGAGAGGATTAAAAGGTAAAAGTAGACTTATAAAGTCATGTACAACAGGCTTTTGCTTCCAAGTTTCTGGCTCACAGAAAATATTGCTATTTTCTGACTTTGTTAAAAGTATTTCATTTTTATATTTTTTATTTATTTACCATTTTTCCTATGATATGTCATATTATTGCTAGAAATTTTGAAACCAAGATATGAATTGCCTTTTATTATAAGCAAATGCGAGATGCATTAAGTGAGATAAATTGCTAATCACCAATTATCGCAAATGTGGAATAAACTGTCAAAGACATATTTTTGGTCACATGACCATGGATTTTCATGTGATTCCGATTTCACTTTCTATTTGGTATAAATATGGTAATAGCAAGTGATGGGAAAAAACAAGGCAGAGAAATCAAAACTGTGGGGATAATTTGCATAAACTACTGTGAAATTACTTACTGACTCATCTTAAATTCACTGGATTGGTACAACGCATTTTCTCTTAAAAACCTCCACTTTTTTTTCACTATAGTCTTTTTCTTTTTTCCTTCTTTACTCTTTTTTTTTCTCTCAAAAATATGACCGTCATTCCACTTTCTGAATCCACTGCACCTAATGCCAAGGCTGCACTTGCTCGCCTTCAACAGTTGAAGAGTCAGTTAAATTTAAACTCGTCCCCTATGTCTCGTCAGGCACCAAAGGACATGGCCGCAGAGCGCGCCGCTGCTGACTTTAATGTTGAGGCCCTTCAAGAATTTTGGAATGGTGGAGAAAAGAGAAATAAACTCGTGGTAAACTCTTCAAAAATCAAGAAAAAAATGAAAGAGAACCTCCTCTAAATGAATTTGATGTTATAGAAAAGAGCTTACGACTTTATCAAAACCGATCCCGAGTTGGTAGTTCAATCACCACGTAATTATTTAGAGCTTTCAAGAGATGAAATGCGTGAATTGTAAGAGAAAAAAAAAGGTTGAAATATATCGCCGTTTAAATTATTTACCCCTTTTTTTAATTAACTCTTAGTACAATGGGTCAGATTTATAGAGTCATCCAAATCATGAAGGATCCTGAATTCAAGGATAAGGAACTTGCTTATGAAATCGGCCTTGCAACAAACGTTTATTCTGAAAGTTTCTCTATGCGTTTCTTTGTTCACGATTCCCTCTTCCGTAATGTTGTTAATATGCTCGGAAACAAGGAGCAACAAGATCAATGGAATGATGATATCTCCAACTTTAGAATTTTTGGATGCTTTGCTATGGTAAATAATGAAATATATATATGGGTTTTGTTTATGCTTATTTACTTACAATTACTTCGTGTTTCAAATAGACTGAATTGGGACATAGTTCAGCTTTGCGCGATATTGAAACTACAGCTACTTATGATAATGCAACTGATGAATTTATTATTGATTCACCTTCAATTACAGCTACAAAGTGGTGGATTGGTATGGCAGGTCAAACTGCCACACATACTGTTGTCATTGCCCAAACGATCATTAATGGTAAGAAGGTTGGCCTCAACTGGTTTGTGGTTCAACTTCGTGAGAAGGTTACTGGTGAAACCATGCCTAATGTTCGACTCGGTGATATTGGCCAGAAGGTGGGTCATGCAGGTGTAGACAATGGTTGGATCCAATTCCGTCAAGCACGCATCCCTCGTAACCAAATGTTGCAAAAATGGGTTACCCTTGACCGCCATGGTAACTACACACCTGCCCCCAACCCTGCTGTCATGTACGCTACTTTGATTCCCGAGAGACTTTCTCTTGTTACTGTTACTACTCAAATGATTTCCCAAGCATTGACAGTAGCAACTCGCTATGGTGTTGTTCGTCGCCAAGGACCAAAGGATCAACAGATCATGGATTATCAATCACACTATGTTAAACTTATTCCTGGTATCGCCTTTATGTACATGATTAAAGCAGCTGCCGGTGTTATCGATAAACAATTTGAAGTTTTGACCGCTGGTGGTGATATGGATCCCATTGTTTATCTTAACCATATGGGTGATATGCATGCTTTATCAGCTAGTTTGAAGGGAATTACAGGCTGGTACTCTACTGATATTCTTGAAACATGTCGTCGAAGCTGTGGTGGTCACGCTTATTCATCATACAACGCTATTGGCTCCATCATTGGTGATTGGGGTGTTATGACTACCGGTGGTGGTGATAATGTTGTACTTTTACAGCAGGCTACCCGCTATTTGCTCTACAGATTAGAGCAAAAGCTTGAGTTTGATGAATTCCCTGATCTTAAATTCAAGACTTCAGCTCTGTATATCAGAGATGCAAAGAAATATTTGGAAAACAAAGTATGGCCCACAAATGATGCCAATGATTGCTTGAAGGACTTTGCCTTGATTGAAGAGGCTTTGAATACTATCCTCGTTAAACGTGTAAGTGATTGAATATGTATGTATACATTGACCTTTGACTCATTTCTTAATTTATGCTTTATATAGTTGTATAGCATTCACAATTCTCTTAAGAATGGTGCCACTCATAACGATGTATTGCTCGAATCTGTTCGTGTTGCTGAATTGCACTGTGCTGCCTTTATGTTTAGTGTTTCCGCCGAAAAATTCGGACAGCCTAAGGGTACTCCTGGCATTGATCCCAGTCTTTTGTCCATCATGAAGCGTTTGACAGCCTTATGGGGTCTCCATGTACTTCATACTTATGGCGATCAAGGCTTCAAGGAAGGTTACTTCACTCCTGAGCAAATTAAGAGTATCGAATCTACCTACTTTGAAGTTTGTAAGTCCCTTCGTAAACAAGTCATTGGTTTGACCGATGGTTTTGGCTTCCCTGATTTTATCCTCAAAGCACCAATTGCCAAGTATGATGGTGATATTTATGAAAGTAAGTGATCCTCTTTTTTTTTTTATTATCATCGTTATAAATTTGAATATTAATTCATTTATTTTTAATCAGCCTATTTGGAAACCCTCCTTACTGCCCCAAGAAGCACAGGTGTTCCACCTTATCACGCTAAATATATTAAGCCATTGACAGAACAAAAGGGAAAGAACTAGAATTCTCAATATTCAAATATGTAAAAAAAAGAGATAAATCATCTTTATTAAAGTATCGCTATTTATTGTATAAGTATTTATGACATTACCATCCTTTTCTTTTTGCCTGAGAGTTTCGAAGTTAATAAACAGATTATATTTTTGAAACGATAATGAGAAAGTCTTTTCTTTTTCACACTGACATATTTTTTATTTTCCTGATTTGGATTCTTGTGCATTTGTATTGTTTGCTTATATAATGCATCTATTTTAAATACAAAAAGTATAATGCGTCTTTGAAATAATTGGTGAATACCTTCAAGTAATTGAGAAGGTTCTTCAAATAAATGAGAATATCACACGTTTACACATCGAGATATATATATACATAGACTATTTCTTGAACCAGTGTCACAATGATGTTTTAACTTCCTTATAAGTAGCGTATATTTTCTCTCTTTATCTATCTCCCATCCAGACCACTCAAAAATAAACACACTTATGCAGCCACATTAGAATAAATTCTAATAAATTACAGTGAATAGCATAACATAAAAACCAGATCCATTAACAAGAGAATTGTATCGACTTGCAAATGAAGCGAATAAACAATGTGATTCATTAGATCTTTTTGCCTCTAACAATTTCGTGAAAAACTAACCCATAAAAAGCGCCTGAAAATAAGCTACACATCAAATATCACTGCGGCCAACTTCTTGGTAGTTAATACCAAGTGCTATGACGCCGGAAAAACAATACATTTTTCATTCGGACTTGTTTTATTTGTTGTTTATAATCAGATATTTTCTTGGAAGATAGGTGTTTTTGGTAGATTCACCAACACATAATTATTAATTCTGCTTTTGACTTCCATTTTTATTTTAGTTAAATTTAGTAGTTATTCATTTTCGCCTATTTCAGGTAGTTTTGGTAGCATCAGTTGTCCATAATGATGATCAGATATAAAGTAACTTAAAGATGAAAAAAAAAGTAAGATTAACGATCATTTGAAACAGAAGTACACGTACAGATTAGTGTATTTACCCTAAAATTCAAGTACCATCGAGGATTTATATTTCTAACCATCAGAATAGAATATATCCATGTCATATCGGATAGCTCACTATGACTAGAATTGCGTT
>VCJI01002792.1:0-17199 GCA_024139395.1 Backusella morwellensis | reverse complement strand
TTTTTTTTTCAGATTTCACATTACTTTCCGAAGTTATGAGCAACCCATCTGAAAGAACACCACTTATCAATGATATCCAAATACAATCTCACTCGAGCGGCTCGGTAGTATCGTATTCTTTCTCACAGCACAACTGCGCCAATGTGACCATGAAGGATCGCTCTGCTGCACAGTCAACAAAGAGAAAACTTTGGTTTGCAGTTGCACTGGCATGCTGTTTTTTCATTACCGAGCTTATTGCAGGCTATTTTGCCAACTCTCTAGGTAAGGAAGAACTGTGTATCTGCTGCATGTATGGTAATTAAATAATGATATGTATAGCCTTGATGTCCGATGCATTTCACTTGTTATCTGACGTGGCCAGCTTTATCGTTGCGTTGGCAGCCATTTATCTTGCAGAAAAACCCCCTACGAGCAGTAAAGTATTTTGGAAAATGGAATGAAAAAGGGGAAAAACTAAACGAATGGAAAATAGGACATACATTTGGTTTCCATAGAGCCGAAGTGATTGCTGCATTGGTATCAGTTCTAACTATCTGGATATTGACCGGTTTTTTGGTACACGAGGCAATTCAGCGTATTAGATCGCCTCAAGTCATTAATGCAAAATTGGTAATAACTAGAGAGTGAGTGAGTGAGTGAGATTATTGTGTTCATTTATGCTGCTTATAATTAGATGTGTATCACTGCCGCTATTGGTGTTGCTGTCAATGTTGTGTAAGATGAAAAAGGAAGAGATAGAGAGATGTTATTTACAGGATTGTTTATAGATTGGCATATGTATTGGGTGGACATCATCATGGCCACGGACACTCTCATGACGATCATGACCACGACCATGAACATGGTGAACAACACGAAGGAGAGCACCAACCACACAAGGTAAGTAGGATCGGGCTAAAGTGAGGGGATTCATTCATTGACATGATTACATCTTTAAAAGGAAACCAACATTAATTTAAGAGCAGCCGCCCTTCATGTTCTTGGTGATTTATTGGCTTCAGTTGGTAAGTTGAAAAAGTTTATAATTGGGGGAGAAATCGGGTAATAAACTCATCTCTTGTTTCATCAAGGTGTATTGATCTCATCCATTATCCTTATTTTCAAACCTCACTTGACCTTTGTTGATCCATTATGTACATTTTTGTTTTCGATTTTGGTGCTTTACACCACCTATCACCTTGTCAAGGACTCGTTGGCAGTTTTAATGGAGGGTGTGCCTGGAAACATCCAGCCTGATCTGATTGAAAAGTCACTTCAGTCCATTCCAGGTGTCATTGCCGTGCATGATTTGCACGTCTGGACCCTCTCCCCGGGCAAGTACTCACTGACTGCCCACATCAAAATTGACCATGCTGCAAGCGCAGACTATGATGAGATCCTCGCCAAGGGACAGCACATTGTGTGTGATATTTATGGCGTCCATCATTCTACGCTTCAAATTGAATCCGACAAGAGCGCGTTTACCAGTCATTGCAGACCAGAGTTGTGTGCACCTAGAACATAAAAACATTTTTGCATTCTCGTATAATAAAATAAAAAATAAAAAAGTTGACCTTTTCCTTTTGCGGAGATTAGGAATTTCATTTTGTCCGATTTTTATTTTCCATGTGAACTCATTATTTTCCATATTAAAAAAATTTGACTTTTTTGTGTGCGTACAAGAATATAAATGTAAAGTAAATATAAATAAATAATAAAACCATACATCCTTCTTTTTGTTTCTTTCTTTTCTTCCATTTTTCTTTCCTTCTTTTATAACATAAAAAAATGACCGTACAGCAATTTATTGGTGCAATCGATCAAGGAACAACTTCAACACGCTTTGTTATCTTTGATCTGTCTGGAAAGATTGTTACTTTCCATCAAATGGAATTCGACCAGCACTATCCTCATCCTGGGTAACTTTTTTTTATCACCTTTTTTTTTTTATCTTTGTAATAATATTTTTTTCCCATACCTTTAGTTGGGTAGAGCATGATCCTTATGATATCTTGGCCTCTGTTGATACATGCATTGAGCATGCGATCCGAAAGCTCACACAGTTGGGTCATGATGCATCCAGTATTGTTTGTGTCGGCATCACAAACCAACGTGAAACGACGGTGGCATGGGACAGTGAAACAGGCAACCCACTCTGTCCTGCCATTGTCTGGAGCGATGGTCGTACATCCCACACCGTCCAGGAACTTGCAAAGAAATCCGAAAAGGGCACAGATGCATTGAGATCAATCTGTGGTCTCCCCTTGACCACCTACTTTTCGGCGGTTAAATTACGTTGGATGATGGACCACGTACCTGAAGTGAAAAAGGCCTATGAGCAGGATCGGTTACAGTTTGGTACTGTGGATTCATGGTTAATTTATGTGGGTATATTACACAAAAGTTGGGAATCTATTTTGACTAATCCGTTTTCCCAAGAACTTGACAGGTGGTAAAGAAAATGGTGGTGTCCTCGTCACTGATGTTACAAACGCAAGTAGAACTATGTTGATGGACATTGAAACACTACAATGGAGTGACAAGGCAAAAAGGTAATACAATGGATTCAAATCGCATATTCTATCTTATCAACACATTTTTCTATATTAGCTTTTTTGGTTTCGAAAGACTAAACTTGCCGAAGATTGTTCCATCCTCTAGCCAATATGGTAAACTATTTAAGGGTTCGTTAGCCGGTGTACCCATTGCTGGCTGTCTTGGCGATCAGCAGAGCGCATTGGTTGGCCAAAAATGTTTCCATGCTGGCGATGCTAAAAACACCTACGGTACGGGTTGCTTTATGCTGTTCAATACCGGCGATGCTCCTGTATTTTCCAAGAACGGTCTTTTGACTACCGTCGCTTATCAATTTGGTCAAGACAAGCCATCCTATGCCCTCGAGGGCTCCATCGCAGTCGCAGGTTCATCAATACAATGGCTTAGAGACAATCTATGTATGATTAACCAGAGTCATGAGATTGGTGCCCTGGCAGAAAAGGTAGAGGACACCGCCGGTGTCTACTTTGTTACCGCGTTCAGTGGCCTGTTTGCACCCTACTGGAGAGACGATGCAAGAGGCACCATCTGTGGTCTAACTCAGTTTACAAAGCGTGAGCACATTGCTAGAGCCACACTTGAATCCGTATGCTATCAGTCACGTGCCATTCTAGAGGCCATGAACAAAGATGCGAGCAGACCGTTACGTTCATTAAAAGTAGATGGCGGCGTCTCCAACTCGGATCTATGCATGCAGATACAGGCTAATTTATTAAACCTGGATGTTGACAGACCACAGATGCGTGAAACCACTGCTTTGGGTGCAGCGATTGCTGCCGGTCTTGCACTAAAGATATGGGACAGTATAGACGATTTGGCTAATGTAAATGTAGAGGGTAGAACCATTTTCAAATCACAAATAACGGATGCAAAGCGAGAGAAAATGTATAATGGCTGGAAGGAGGCTGTGAATAGATCTTTTGGCTGGACTAAAGTGGTTGTAACAGATGAAGATGAAGTTCTTGCATAAACATGTTTTGATTATAATGATTATCCATAAGCAATTTATTAAATAAACAAATATACAGCTTTTATACCTTCAACATACTTTCTTTCTCTCTGCCTCTTTTTGTGTTTTAGATGAAAATTTGTACATTCTAGGAAATGGATTTAAACCCTATTATTGATCACGGGCCTTAAATAGATCGGTATCTCGTATGTCGCTCTATCGTCAGAGATAGTGTGCCTAAAGCAAAAAGGTTATCATGGACACGCATAAATTGCTTGTTAAGTTTTCCCAAGTAACTATATCTGGATTAGTTGGCCTTGTGCACAGGATAGTCTTATGTATGTTTTTTTTTTGTCTCTTTATTAATTAAAAAAAATGATTTTTGTATAAAACAGGTTGTATCCTCTATATATAATGTTGAACTGAAATGAAATTTACTTGGTTGATTTTTTAGTGGTCTTGGCCTTTGTGGCGGCTCTTGTCTTTGGCTTCTTTTCATCGACTGGTGGTTCTGCGGCCTTTCTCTTCTGACCAACAGATCTGATCTCGGGAATGGCAGGTACGTTTTTGGCAGCGGAGCCCTTCTTTCCTGCAGGTGCCTTCTTGGTGGCAGGAGCCTTCTTTTCAGTAGGCTCAGCCTTGGCCTTCTTTTCAGTAGCAGCAGCAGTTTTCTTGGCGGCAGGAGCCTTCTTTTCAGCAGCAGATGTTTTCTTTGTGGCAGGGGCCTTCTTTTCAGTGGCCTCCTCCTTGACAGCAGGAGCCTTCTCTTCTGCAGACTCGACCTTCTTGGCACCCTTCTTAGCGGTCTTCTTTTCCGCTTTAGATTCTTTTTCTTCAGGTTCTCTTTGAGAAAGTGAAGCATAGATGGGAAGAAGTGGTGTTCCCTTTGCCTTTACACCAATCTGGACAACATTGTTCCAATTAGTAGCAGCTTCAGTTACAAGGCCTGGAATAACCTTCTCAACATTGGCAACAACATCCTTTTGTGACATATGGAAATTGCCTACTTTGACGGTACTAAATAGAAGGAAAGAGCATTAAAAAAAATGTATCTTTTGGGGTGTCGACGATATTCAATGCCTACTTTATGATTCCCTCGCTGGGTGCATAGGTTGCAGAGTTCATCACTTTATCGACTGCAGTCTTTATATTTCCACGACTAATCTTAACGCCAATTGGGGTTCTAATGCATTTTATAAGCCTCAATCCGTTCCTTTTCTTCGATAAAGAATACTTACTTGCCGTTAGCAATGAAAACCTTTCCGATTATTTTAGGTAAAATATGAGTGACTCTATCATCGCACAAGAACACATTATATGAAGTTGCAAGCTTTCTTCTTGCTTCATAAGCTTTGTACTTTGTCTTGAGTTCGAGAATGGTAACCACCTACAAAAACTTGTCTTCTAAGTCATCGCAGATTTCATCTCTTACGTCGCCTTTATTGCTTTACCTCTTTGACAATAGTGACACCCTTAGCCTTGAGCTTTTCCTTTATATCATCCTCTTCGTTTTTGACAATCAAGCATACTTCTACGTCTTCCATATAAGGAGTGTGTTCTAAAGGACTGGTGGGCACACGTTAGCATAAACATTTATTAAGCCCAAGGTACAAAGCAACTTACAAAACCTTGGGGTTGAGGGACTTGGTTTTGAGAATTTTATCGGTAATAACGTCAAGATTGATGTAACCAGAATCAGATCCAAGAAGATCATTGTCAGATTCCTTCTTCTTGTTCTTGAACAAGGCAGCAACGGCCTGTTCAATCTAGCAACAGCACAAAATAAGCAGAGGGTGAGTTGTTGAGTCTATTTCGTTGCAGTGTTTTATATATTTTACCTGTTTAGTGGCGATTTTCGACTTCATTTTTTTTTTATAAATTAAATAATACAAATGTACAAGAGAGCAAATAATGAAAAAGAATAGGAAACCAAAAAAGATGCTTTGACAGAACAAGCCACTAAGCGGTCACAAAGTATTTCAACGGAGTTTCAAAACGGCTCAGGTTTATATTCTAAGCCACAGACATGCTTGATATCCTTTTGGTGTATAGCCTATGACAAGGAGAAAGATCGCTCATACATTATATCTTATTTTCAACTGCATCAAGTAGTCAGTAGAACAATTGTTTCAAAAGATATAGTGTATAAATCAGTTTAAAAATTGATATTTTATTACTTTTGATAATAAATGAATGTGCCTTTCAGCCAATAGAATCCATGCACCAATGAAATCAATGGATACTCTCACTCTCTCATTTAGAGTACCTTTTTCATCTAGAAACATGATGCCCTGTACACGGAAACAAAAAGTACCATTGCTAAATGCCAAATGTACGGTAGATCTACAGCATCTGTGCCCCAAAACGCGTAAAATGTACTGCTGGCTTCTTTGGTTTTTTGATACAAACCAAAGAAACCATTTAAAGACAAGTCACTGATTTCCAAAATTCCAGTATTTCCGAGAGAGCTCAGTTCTGTATTGTTATTGTCTTTTCACCATTCTTTTTTTTATTTTCCTCTATTGTTACAGTATCATAAATGCCGTATGTAAATAAACAGACCTTTCGTCTGTCTTTATTGGCATTTTTTCAGATATTAGGAATTGGATTGTTTTGCAAAGGGTTTTTCCCATATAAAATATATTTACCAGGCTTTGCAACAGTAAACGACAGCTGTCCTTCATTTGGCTCATCATCATGTTCCTCATCATCAAGTTTAATTGAACCTGAATTCGATCGACTTGTTTTCATTGTTGTCGATGCCCTTCGAAAGTAATAACTCAAACGCGTCTCAAGTTTATGCATTATTGACCTAATAATAAATTAAACAGTGACTTTGTTCTTGGCGATAACTCAGGTTTTGAGTTTGTTCAAAGGTAAATTAATACAAAAACGAACTAGTGTTAAAAAAAAGTCTTCTGTAACTTTATGTATACAAAACAGTCAAATAGAAAGAGGGTCGGCTATTCCTTTTACAGCAAAAGTGACAGCTCCTACCGTCACCATGCCTCGTATCAAGGCCATGACAACGGGTAACTCATTTGGATAGTGCCATCAACTCATAATAATGAAGCTAATGCTAAACCAAAAAAGGCACTGTTCCCAGCTTTTTGGATGCCATCCTCAACATTGCCGAATCAGACACAAGTTCGTCACTTCTCCATCACGATAATTGGGTGTATCAGTACAAGCAGTCTGGCGGTGGCAATAAAACACTGCATTTCTTTGGTGACGACACTTGGATTAGATTATTTCCGGATTTGTTTAATAAGAAGGATGGAACTACATCATTCTACGTTTCAGTAAGTAAAACACTCATGTGGTCATAAACCAAATCAGAACAAAAGGTGGTAATTGTTTTCCTAAATTCTGGTAGGATTATACCGAAGTGGACGTTAATGTAACCAGACACATCAATTCAGACTTTACAGAAAACGACTGGAACGCCATTGTATTACACTATTTGGGGTTGGATCACATCGGCCATCTTCAGGGGCCTGCGAGGTAATATTCGGAATACCATCCTTATTATTATTCAACCTAACTGAAATAATAAAAGCCCGTTGATGCGCCCAAAACAAAAGGAGATGGATGAGGCCGTAGAGGCTATTTACAATATTATTGAGAAGCAGGATGCAGATCGAATTCTACATGATAAAAATGCAAAGGGAACATTGATGGTCTTGTGTGGCGATCATGGAATGAATGAGGTCTGGCTTAGTCTTTCTATTTTTTTTTTCCTTTTTACTTTTTTATTTTTTGCAATTAATGTGTTTATATTAACCTATGTGTAAATAGAAAGGTAATCATGGAGGCTCATCGGTTGGCGAGACTTCTGCTGTGAGTAATTAGAAGGAAAAAAAAACTTGTTCTTATCCTGTATGCTAAACAAAATATATTAGGCGTTGGTTTTCATGAGCCCCAAGTTTGACTCTCGCCCTAGTTTCAAAACCAAGAATGAGGATGAGAGACCGTTGACTATGGGTTACCCAATAGTGGATCAAATTGATATTGTTCCTACCCTTGCTGCTTTATTCGATTTCCCTATTCCGAAAAACAGTCTGGGAAAAGTGATTACAGACTTGTATAGATCGGATTATGGTAATTAAAAATATAAACAAATCTGGATAAACAAAAAAAAAAAAAAAATACTAATTGTTTACTTTAGCACCTTCTATTCTTCGTGCTTTGCAACTTAATTCTTACCAGTTAGGACAACTCCTGGGAAAAACAGTTCCTCAAGTATTACAAGCAATCCATAATCCGCCCTCAAGCTCTCAAAATGTCTCAAATAAATTCAGTCGTTCGTATATTGACGCAATTGTCCTTCATAAACAATTCACAGATTCTCAATCAGAACACTTGGTTTTTGAAACAATACAAGCATATAACAAGGTGAGATTTATGTTGTTTTTATTTTGGGATTCGGCGATCCTCTAAATCAGGCAATGCATCCAATTTCCAGTTTATCAACATGGCCCAGGCCCAACTGGTCAATACAGCGAGTGATTACAGTCTAAGTCATTTGGCTGGTGGTATCTTCTTTATGCTTTTGAGCCTCGTTGGCTTTATCTGGTGGAACATTCATCTTGGAAACGAAGCATCATCATCAAAATGGAATCTTACCAAGGCGTTTGTCATATTTGCCACAATTTCTTACTCCATCACCATGTTTGCCAGCAGCTTTGTTGAGGAGGAACATTTGACATGGAACTTTTTAACTCAAACCTTATTTTTGTTGTCATTATTTCAAAGGTATTTTCGTCAATGGAAAAAAAAAAGAAAAAATATTTTACAACATGTTAATCATAATTCCAACTTGTAAATCTTTACATTCTTTTTTTTTGTAACTCACTCGTATTTCTATTTACTTTTTCACCTCCTTGTTCATCATCATGGTTCGAAATTCTTAAACAAAAAAAAAAAACTTGAATTCTCACATGAAGCATTCGGGAACTAAATCAGGAATTCCGAACAAAATGGCATCTCGTCAGCTTATTGGTTGCCCAAACAATGGTAATGCGGGTTTGTCTTGCTTGGGATAATAGTGGACTATCAAGTGTTTTACTATCCTGCACTGGTGTAAAGTGGCATCAACTCATGTTTGTATTGACAGCCGTATTTGTATCTGGAGTCTATAATACAATATATGGTCTCAAAATACAAACGCAACAACATGTCGATGTTTACCAAACAGCCAGCATTGTTCACCATTTGATAAAGGGCATCTTGATTCTTATCCTAACATTGTGCTCGTTATTCGTCTTCATTTATAAAATGAGGGCACACGATACGTTATCCATTCCTCAGGTTTATCTCCCCTTGCTGGATCTCGAGATAGTGAAACCACTGAGTCAGGCTCAACTAGGAAAACTGATATACAACTATGGAGCAGCTGGTTTATTTGTTTTGGTCGGATTGTTCTATGTGACAAAAAGAGCAACACTGATGAACCTTGATGAAGTTTATGGTAAACTATAAGCATAAAAATAGCGGAATAGGAAGAATAAATTCTTTTAATCTAGATGTCAAGTCGAGTCCTTTTTTCCGGTTACTGTTACACCTCGTTACTCCTATATTGATACTTCTTTCAAGCATTGATCATGCATTCTTCTTTTGCCTGTTTTATCTCCAGCTCTGCCTCCTTTCTGCGTGGCAGAGAGAGATATCAAAGCATGCCCCGGTGCCTGCTTGGCTGGTGGGTGCCATCGTTGCGTGCATGAGCCATGTATCCTTTTTCATGACAGGTCATACAAACTCAATCGCATCTGTCGATTTAAGTAATGCATACATTGGTGTTGAGGAATATGATACCATCCTTATCGGTGCTCTCACATTTTTCTCAAATTGGTATGGTGGCGTTTGGTGGGCTATCTCTGGATGGTTGCTTATCATGGAAAATGCTGAATTAACAAATGTGATGAGCGAAAAAAATTCTCTTTGGTGGAAATACATTGTAGCTCATTCCATACTCTTCAGCTCTGTTCTCCTTTTCCTTTCAATCTCTGTTACCGCATTAAGGGAACATTTATTTATATGGACAGTGTTCTCACCAAAATACCTTTATCAGGTGGCCTGGAACTGTCTATTCCACTGGTTCCTCCAAGTATTTGTGGGATCCCTTTTTGTAAACTATTTTTTCTGTTGGAACACCAGCAGCCAATCAGATTATCTGGAAGATGAGAATTCAACCTAGTCTAAGCACAGAAATAAAGTTTATTTTTTAATCTTCTCCTTATGACACAGCATATTGTTATCTTTTTGTTTAGATCCACTGATACAAATGTAATGTCTTTTTGTGGTCTAGTGAAAAAAAAAAAAGCTCATTGTTACATCATACGAATAATGATACCTCCTTATCTATTTTCTTTGAATTAGACTAATAACAGTTAAGCAAGTAGACAAAATAGAATGTGTTGCATAAACAAAAGGTTATCCATTACTAATGTTTGTATCACTAGTATTATTTCGCCAAATGCTACTTTACTGAATTGTATAAGTCAAATAATTACAAAACAAAAATGGATTTGAGATGTTCCCATAGGATTTTTTTTTTTACAAATAAACTTGGTTTCCTGATTCATTAGATTTGGAAGGATCAACGCGCGAAACGTGACACTTGTACAGGTTAAGCTAACTAAAAACTACGGTATACAAATAAAATACAATAATTATATTTGTACATATAAAAATCTTCTATAATGCATTTTCCAGAAATAAGGAATTTTTAGTATGCATAGTGTCACCTGGTAGACTAGCAAAAGTTTTTGTATTATTCCAATTCATACATCAATAGTATCATTTTAGTCTTAAGAAAACAAACAGAGATAAACCTTCTATTTTAAGCTGGAATTGAAATATATCAAAAAGAAATAAAAAAACAAAGACTTGCAACCTCATATATATCAAAACCATATGAAAAAAAAAAATCTCTTTAATAAATTAAAAAAAAAAAGCCATAAAGTAATAAGCTGCTTAAAAAAATGAATGCATGTTATGATTTTAATAGAAAAGTACAACAAGTTGGTATTTTTTTTTAAAAAAAAAAAGTAAAAGACATAATAAAAGTGTAATAAATTCATGCGTAAATAACGATTGTCCATAAAATAGCATAATGCTTTGACCACACTCTGAGTGAGAAAAAGATTGGTATGAGAGAAAAAAAAAATAAAGTTACGCAAATTGCAGAAACAGGTAATTTTTGAATCAGGGGGAAATGAGAGAGGGGTTTACTTGCGGCGACGAGGCAGCTTCTCGGCACCATCCCGACAGGCTGCTTCTCTACGAAAATGTTGCTGTCGAGCATCAGAACGGGAAAAACTCTTTAAGCAGCAAGGGCACTGATATGGCTTGATTCCTGTGTGTATTCTTTTGTGACGGATAAGGTCGTGTTTGCGAACAAAGGAACGGACACAGTAAGGACATTGATGTACCCTCTTTTTGGATTCTGATGTAATGGAATGATTTGATGATGAACATGATGCGATGGATTTTGGTGAAGAAGGTGCGTTTCCAATGTTGTTTAGATAAATGTCTTCATGTTCCACTAAAGGCTGTATTCCTGCATCTTCAAAGTATTCTGACTTAATAACTGGGCTTGTAGAATTTTGATCAAAATCTATCTCGTGTGGTGGTGATCTGAATGATAAATCTGGATATGGTGCTTCTACTTGAAAAATATCAGAGTAGTACCATGAGCTGTATAAGTGCTGTTGGTCTATGTTTTCATAAATAGAGTTGGTGTTGGTATTGGCGTATGACATACTGTCCAAGTTGTCAAGGTAGTGCTCATTTAATGCATTGATGCTAGTTGTTAAAAAGGGATTGTTTAAAAGATGTGTATGAAGTAATGAGGCTTGTTCGTAGTAAGACATGTTTGATTAGTAAAGATATCAAGAAACGAAAAAAAAAAAGCGAAAAATTGTTTCCTTTTATATAAAATTAAAAATTTTACACAGGTAAAAAAAAAGTTTTTTTTTTTTTGTCACACAGTGGCATAATGGGACTGATTTTATGCCACTAAGAAGTTCTCCACTTCTCCAAATTTAAACAGATATGCCATAAATGATCCAACTTCAATACAAAACAATTCAGCGCATAAAGTATAACAATCTATTTATTCATAAGTATTTAACAGCTTTGAGTTACAGACCTCTAAGCATATTCAACTAACGTTCACCACATTTAAAAAATCTCTGGGGGGTTTTTTCCAAGGAACAACATCAATTGGATAAACTAGTAAAACACCGGTTCAGTTAGAAATGTTCTCGAAATAACATAAAAGAGCATTTACCATTGGTAAAGCATTACCACTAACCGAGTTTTTTACCAGGCATGACTGATTTTTATTTTAATTTTTAGTAGAGAATAGCTTTGACCACGTTTTTTAATAACCAATAATAAGTGCGGATGATATCATACTAAGTTGGTGCCAATTCCGTCGTTTAAAAACACGAAAAGTGCTGTGGCAATAATAATAACTTATTTTTAGGTTTGTGCAATGTTTTTTTATATTTATTATTTTTAGAATATATTTATTCTTCAGAATTCCTGAACTATCTAAAGTCAACTATTTTGACATCTGCACTAACTACACCACCTTTATATAAATAAAATACAATATCGCATAAAATAAAAATAGTGATTATCTTATTGAAACAGGCAATAAATAACATGTTATTAAACCCATTTGTCAGATCAATATATAGAAGAACCCTCAAAAGTAATTGCATTGCGCACGATATTTTTTTTTCATATACAATAAAGTCTGTTCAACGATAAATCCACTATTTTGTTTTGTACCAAAAGTTGAAGAACTTTACTTTATGATTTCATAACTCATAGATAAAGTAGATCGACAAGGTTATTTTATAGCGTAACGAAAATCAAGTGATCATAGGAAAATGAATACAACATGACTTAGTTCAACTCTATGTCCAAAGGATGCAGTAGCACGTTTAAGTAGCTGATTAGATAAAGAGTATAGAGGGAGAAACGGTGCTTGATAATACAGTGGTTTGCGTTTAAAAAAATATATGTATTTTCATTTGGTAAAAGAGAATATAATTTACTGGTATTTCAATCCATATTGTATATTTTTATATTGGATGTGCTATGAAAAAAATGTATCTAAATTCAGAATAATAAATTAATTATCCAAGAAAATAAAGTTTACTATCATTAAAATCACTTATTATCATTACTTTTAAAGAAAAAAGCCTAACTTAGTCTAATCATATGATAAAAGCTTATAAACGCCAGTTACTTTATAGAACTTGATATAAATTATCTTTTTGTTCTTTATCAGCAGTTGCAATTGTTTTTGAATCTACTTTAAAATAGTATAGATCCCAAGTTGAATCTATGTTTTCCCTTTTTTTTTAACACGTAATAGGTAGCTAAAAAAACCCTTACTTATAACTTTATATTCCTCACTTTAATGGTTAAGGGGGTTATTTGTGATGTTAAGAACAAGAATGATGGACTGTCAGCGAAAAGTTTTACTTCAAAACAAATAAACAACAGGAGCAAAGGGGTGAGTAATCGCTAATAGTTTATTATTGGTGAATCTAATTTTGCATTTTTGTTCAAAAAGATTTCGAGAAAAATACTAATCGTACATTTTATTCAATAAAGCTTTTGTTTTTTCTTTGAGTTTAGTTGTCGGTGGCCCAGCTATCAAAGTTGGTAGTACGTGATCACAAGCTTTTGTCGTTACACAAGCACAAATATACCAAATACATCCTTTTACCGATGTCCAAGTTCAATCCAGGTCCCTTTATTAACACCTGATCGTCTTATTCTGTTCTACCCGGCTCAGTCATCCCATTGCGGTTGGCGAATATATATTTGCTTCACACTGTGGAGTTGGTCCCATGTTTAAAAAGCTTTGTGTTTATTTAATATAGTAGCTTTTTTGTTGTTTTTTTTTGTCTAAAGTACCTGGAGTAGCAGTATTCTATTTTTACAAATATGGAATGTACTCGAACACTTTCTTTTTTCAAAAGCTTAATTACTGTAGCGGGTTCTCACTCTTTTGGATTCAACATAGTTTAATTAAAAAGATTAAGTGCATAAAATAAAGCTGATAACTATTATATCGCTTTGAAAAAAAAAAGAAAACAGAGAGTTTATCTTATGACTCATTATCGATATGGTTTAATCCTATTCCCTGGTTGATACTCGATTTTATTCGATTCATATCAATAGTGTCATGCAAAAGAAAAACGCATGAAAAACAATCATGTAAGAAAATAAACCCATTTAAGAATCATCTCCTTTGCCAAGTTTTTTTTTAAAATGAACTTGGTAAATATAAATGGCTGCTTTCTCAAGTCAGTCTTGATTCTAGCAACAGTGAACAGACTTTCATATATACCTTTCTTTTTTATTGGGATTAGATAACGTACACATTTACAAATTCTAAATACTTAGATTACAGGTTATAAGCCAAATTTGATCATTTTGTCAAAAATGTACAATAAACATTATAGAAGATTCTCAAAAGGATTCTGGAATATTCTGATAACTTCTATTAATTCAATGATTCTTTGCATTTTCTATTACTTACCAATTTGTGTCCTTTTTTTAAAGCAAAAGAGACATTCATCTCATTTTTTCCAAAGTGTAAACATCTAAGATGGTGCTTCAATAAATGTCATAACACCTTGATGAATAGTAATTGGTAAGTGCACCTGCAAGTAAGAATTGGAACACATATGTGAATATTCTTTACTTGTTTTGGATATTTGTTTTTGTGTATGTTCTGCTTGCTCAGACTTTTTTTTTGGCGTTTTTTAATTTTTTTATAATACAAAATATACGGTAAAGGCAAATTTGGATAGGCGAAATCATTTTTAGTTTTTACGATAAACTCTCATTCAAAAGAAAGGAAGAAGCAACGATGAATATCAAGTGCTACTGTATTAAGTGAAGAGGGAAAGTTTCAACAAAGTAACTTAAGAAAATTTTGAATGATTACAGAATAATAGATGTTTATAGAATTATGCTAACAATACTTATTAAAGTAATTATCAGAATAATGCTTTAGTGATGGTTTTAAAGTTATAACATAAATATCTTGCCCATACTATCCAAGCGCGTATTCCATCTATGACAATATGACGTGTAAACACTATTTTTTAAAAAATTATCTTTGATTTTTCAAGTATGAAAATCAAAAGTTCTTTATGAAGCGTGATACTCCATGATAGAGTTACGTAATCAAAGTATGGTTATGTTCTAACTCATCACCAAAATCGTAAGTATTACATAATGTTCAAACACTTGTGCATGAAAAAAAAAATTCACCATTACATGAAAATGACTTCACACCGACAAACGGATTTTCCTTTTTTGGAAAGTGACTTTCAAAATGATCCAGAAAATCATCATGACATCAAGTCTCACTAAATGATGAGTATATAAGGTGGCATAGATTGGCCCACATTAGTTTTCACTATTAAATAAGATATATAGTTCATCATCTATTATTATAAATACAATCACAAAATGTCAGTTATCAGTAAAAACTTTACTTTAAATGCTATCCGTCAGTCTGCTCGTCTGTCAGCTCAACAGCACTACCTCGTTCCCGCAGCCTATCTTCATCTTTCCGCTGTTTCTAACCGTGAAACCGTCGTTGAAAAGGCCAAAGATATTGCACATGAAGCTAATCTCAAGGTTGGAAAAGGGTTAGGCAAAGCACTTGACGGTTTAGAAAATGCTGCCGAAACAGCGTCAGAAAAAACACAAGAAATTAAAAAAGAAGCCGCTGACACAAACGTTGGAGATAAAGCCAAGGATCTTGCTCAGGATGCCAATCTCAAAGCTGGTGAAGGGCTAGGAAAAGCCATCGATAATGCTGAACAAGTAGCCGATGCTGCTTCACAAAAGACACAAGAGTTTAAAGAAGAGGCTTCTCATGCCGATCCTATTGAGAAGACAAAGGAGGCAGCCCATAACATCAACATGAAGGTCGGTCAAGGCTTAGAAAGTACTATAGAAGGCGCCGAAAATGTTGCGCACAAGGCAGAAGACCTGAAGCATGCTGGTGAAAATGTGGCTGAATCTGCAAAAGAAGCTGGTCATCAAGCTAATCTCAAGACTGGTCAAGGCATTGCTAAAGGCATCGACAAAGTAGAGCAAGTGGTTGAAAAGGCAAAAGAAGTGATTGGACTAGGATCTAAAAAATCTAACCATGCTGCTGATGAGAAAACAAAACACTTTTAAAAACTTTAATAAAAATATATGATGCAAATGATTTTGTAAATAAATAAAGATTCTTTTAAATAAATAAAATATTATTATTATTAATCAGTTTCGTATTGTACAATAAGAGCCTCTTCTACAAATGTGACATTTTCATCATCACCATGGTGGCAATCTTTTTGGCAAGTGAAAACCAAGATAGTACCAAATTCCATACCGACATTCCAGCTATCCAGTGCGTCTTTGATATTATTCCCACTTTTCACCTGCTTAGCATCACCTTCAGCTACTGCATAATCGACGGTGGGCAGGATGGATAAAATGGGTGGCATGAGCTGAAATTCAAACGAACGAGGACCACCACAAGCCCCGCAGTTAGAGTTGATGATTTGCTGGTGTTGTTTTTGTAAGCCAGTATAGAGCAAAGGCTTACCATGGTGATCATAACGAACGCACTGTGAGGGTGCATACTCGATGCGCTCTGTAAACTTTTTAAAGTCCTTATCTACACCCTTTGGCAGTGATGACTTTTCATACGTCTCTCCTTGCCAACCTTCATCAACATCCATCAAGAGCTCTGATTCCATGTCAATATATTGCTGGTAACGGCTCATATCTTGCATTGCTTCCTGTGATTCCAATACTTCTTCATCGATATAGAGATAGTGGCCAGGGAACTGGGGCAATTCGCTCGTGTCGATTGGGTCGGTAATAGTGTCAAGCTTCAGATTTTCAATTTTGGTTGACAGATCTTCTTCAATTGACTTCTTGACTATTGATGCCATCGATGCTTCTGGCTTTGGTACCACGGGTTTCATTCCAAATCCACCGGTTGTATTATTACCAAAAGAGCCGGATGTTCCCCATAAATCACCCAACTGATCATAATACCATTTAATATCAGTATCCTTCTGCTTCACTATAAAGTGTCATGTTTTTACCTGGAATGCTGGAGCTGCTGCTTTTGCATTCTTTTTCTTTTCTTCCTTTTTGCGCTTCTCAGCCTCTTTTTGACGTTTGGCTCTTAACAAATCCTTATCAACCAAATGAGAACGTACAATAGAAAAACTAAAGTCGACTTAGACCATTGCTGTTGTCAAGTAAATCTCAGACTTACCTTCCCTCCTTTCTCATGCAGGCTCTGCGATTACAAGCCCATACATATAATACACGATGAAAGATCGACTCAGGCAAAGGTACATAGCTTTGGAATATAAGATACATGGGCTTTTTACAAAGCTTACAGTGACATACTTTGCTGGAGGGTCTTGTTTCAGGAGAAAGCCAATTCTAAAACAGTTTTTTTTTTTTTTGAGCATTTACTTGATCAAAGCATAATGACAAAGGCTGAACTTACAGGTAGACCGCCTAACTTTGTAACATAGGCATCATTGTCGTCTTCAATGGGAACATCGGGAAAACCCAATAATATGGGTGTTTGTTTTTGTTTTCCTTGTTTTTTACTTGACATGACAAAAAGTGGCAGAAAAGCCGTTTTTTTT
>VCJI01002788.1:7623-18992 GCA_024139395.1 Backusella morwellensis | reverse complement strand
AAAAAAAAAAAAAGAGTTTTATCAATTTTCAAAACCTTTTTTTTAGGGTTTGCTAAGCAAATTTATGCAAAATGGAATATGTATTTAATACTTTAATTAAGAAAAAATACAAGACTTTCTTTTCTTCACTTTGGCTTTCTCTTCAGAAACCTTAAATATTTCCTAATCGGGGGTTACAAAAGCAGATCCTTTTTATAAAATACTCCTATCATGATAGAGCTCAGTCTAAAAAAAAACAATTTAATTGTAGAATTACACAAGAGTTCTTTTGAATAAATCAGTTATAATAAAAGTGTACAAATGTAATTCATATATATATATATTCCATTTATTAATTTAATATTTATATAAAAAAAAAAAGGGAAATTCTTGAATATTTTTAACTTTCTACCGAATTTTCGGATTCAGAACATTTATTTATAATTTTTTTTAAGGCCCAGTGAGTGAACCAATACGAAAGACTTGTTGATGAGGTTTATCAATAGAAAGGCGACGCTGACGTTTGCTAGTGCCCCACCTTGATGTAAACGCAGGGGTAATGATTTGATTATTATAATTCAAAGTGGTTGAAGGAGGAATGATTGGGTTTGAATTTCCACTGTTGCGGTTTCGCTTTTTAATGACATCTGTCTTTAAGCTCAGGGGCCTGACAACGCCATGTAATTTTAAAAAGAGTCCACAAGCATTACACAGTGGTTCTCCCTCTGGGTTACGGCGCCATAATGGCGTGGTAGTTGTAGCACAATTGGTGCATTGTGTTCCCTCTTTTTTATTACTGGCATTTTCTTTTTTATTTTCATTGTCTTGACTTGTGGATGAGGATGGCGTTGTTGGCTTTGGGCTTACTGGTCGAGGAGAGGGTGCTGAGGTTCCGATTTGATCGGATATATGCTCACCGAAATTAGGATAAGATTGCTGTGTATTAAGACGGATTGATGGAGAGTGTGTATGGAATGATGATAAAGTCGAATCTATAATATATATGTATAAGTATGCAGAATTAGCAAGTATTGTTTCACTTTACCTTGTTGATCTCTGGGTATATTGATACAAGTTGGCTCTATATCACTGTTTTTATTGTTGCTACTGTTGTTGAAACCATTGCTCATAGTGGATGGTGTACCTGCCACCGCCACCGCAGTTGCAGCGGCTGGATTTCCATTGTTATAATACATGTGTAAAATATCTTCAAAACTTAAAGAACCAGGGTTCATTCCTATAGGAGGGGGAGTTGATTCGCTGGGAGTTGGTGCCAAAAAAGATGCCTGCTGGTGATGCTGCTGCTGCTGCTGCGAACTGGGCAAAGTTGAACCCAGCTGAGGAAATAATCCCATAGAAGGAGAGGGACTTTGATGAAGAGTATATTGCTGCTGACCATGATTTTGATTATAATGGTTCTTGGGTACGGACTGGCTAAAGTGATTAAAGCCTGATGTTGAAGATTCTATTGAAGATGAGAAATGAAAAGATGACGTAGACAATGGTGATACTGATCCATCCTCCTCCATGTCTACATCTACTGGAATGGTAATACTGTTTGTACCATGCACATTAGTCAACATGGATGACTGTGGGAAATAAAATTAGGCGTGTAAATAAATGTGAAAATTAATATATAAAGTAATGGATACAAAAAAAAAACATAAATATATATTTAACTATTCTTACTTTGTTATATAAATGGGTGGGGATCGAAGCTTTTATTGAACCATCCACCATGACATTACGTTTCTGATTATTTACAGCATTTGCCATATAATCCAATGGATACGGAGGTGCCGAAGAAGATAGTAGAGTGGTTGTATCTCCAGAATGAGGAGGTGAAGTTTCAGTGCTCTTTATTTCCAATTCTCGTTGCTGTTGTTCTTGTCGTTTTTTGAGAGTCATTGCCATCATACGCCAAGTAAGGTTTTCTAAACGTGAACCATTCGGTAAGGTATCTTTTGCTTTAGTGTAGAGTCTCCATACTTGAGTGGCAAGAGGGTCATCCTTATTTTTTGTTTCCTCTTTATTTTTTCTGGGAGGGAAAAGGGATTCTGACAAAAGTGCAGCTGCCTTTGGTGGAGGTGCATTTTTATCATTTGTATTATTATTAAGATTGGTACTTTTGTTTATTAATATGTTGTCATTCAAAGGACTGGACATTTATAAATTATATATATATACAACTAAAAAAGAAAATAAAGTGAATAACAAATAGAAGGACAAAAAAATAAATATATAAATAAAAGAAAGGGAACTTTAAAATATGATTATACAAAAATGGTAAGGCCCAACTTTAAATGTTCCGCAAAAAGTTCCTTTTGTACGCCCGTTCTGTGAAAATTAGAGTTTAAATGGAATCTTTATGAGATGAAATGAACTAAAATCTATATTTCTTGTTTTTTGGTTTGACTTTACGGGACTTACTCGGAAAAAAGAAAAAGAAACATCGACTCTAAGTGGTACTAATTATTGCTTTTCCTATTAAATTGTTGATTATCATTTTGCACTATTCTGTGTTTGGAGAGCAAATCAAATATTATATATTCTGTGATGGAAGCAATTTTCAGTTATAGTTTTGTCTTTAATATACAGTAAACCTTGATCCTCTTGATCTTTGTTTTATTTATCTTCACGAGAGAAAAAGCAATAAAGGATCTGCAGATTGTTGAATGGCTAATAATGAGTCTATAATTGGTCTCCCCTTTATAACGCTCAAAAAAAAAAAAGTGTTTTACATAGTAAAGATGGGGTTGCCTATATACTCGTAATCAAGATAAACCCCAAAAAATATATACAAAAAAAGTTTATGGACAAATTTGTCCAGTTTTACACTTGATCGATCATCATATGTATTTATAAACTTGAAAAAACTTTGTATCAACATAAATAGTCGAGTAATAAAAGAAAGATAGACCAAGACTGTACTGCTTTACTCATTGCCTAAAAAAAAGGGTTCATACTGCATATTATAAAGCGTATAATGTTTCTCTCTGCT
Source organism: Backusella morwellensis (assembly GCA_024139395.1). Classification (NCBI taxonomy): domain Eukaryota; kingdom Fungi; phylum Mucoromycota; class Mucoromycetes; order Mucorales; family Backusellaceae; genus Backusella; species Backusella morwellensis. The sequence goes on along the minus strand of VCJI01002788.1, from coordinate 16,012 downwards.
TTATGAATTAAATGAATTACTTGCGCTGTTACCACAGGAAAAATGAATAATATCAAAGTCGTTTGTAGTTTTAGTAGCAATATGAAAGTGAAATATTCTTATAATCTTTATTTTATAAGAATGATAATATTCTATATAAATATATAAAAGAGAGTGACTTCTTATTATTATTAGAATAATAATAGTAATATTGAATGAGAGAGAGAGAGAGAGAGAGAGAGAGTTACATGATATCAAGTAAGTAAAAAAAAATGGTAATAATAAATCTCTAAAGAATATTAATGAATATTAATAATTTGTTTCTTTTTTTAATGGTCTATTTGAAGGCTCTTGATAGAACTAACAGCACACCTGAAGTATATATATAAAAAAAAGCAATTAATTTTATGAGACAAGAGATTGGTGCTATTACTTACATCCAAATACGTGTCTTGTAAAGTTTAAACAATTCGCGTACGAGCTCACGGAAATCAACACGACGCTCAGCGATAAAGTAAAACGTTAATTTACGTCGATCCCTATGAGAAAATAGATAAATAACAAAGGACCATTTTATATATCAAGCTCCACTTTACCATTGGTACTCGGCATCGACTACTTGCATGTTTAGCTTCTTTTGTTTTATTTTAGTTTGACAGATGAGTAAGGCCTTTTGTTCATCGTGGTTTTTAGCAAGTAGTAAGCTGATTTCCTCGGACTGAGCCAAGCGATAAATGCACTTTATATAAATGTCTTTTTTCTTGCCATTATTAGCATTGCTTTCATCCTCGCTACTGTTGCCATTGCTGTTGAGTTGGAAATAATAATAGTCCAAGTGTTGGCGAGTGATATTTTCTAAAACGACCTTTCCAAGATCACGACCACGGTCAGCTTCTACAATCACCAAATCACCTCGTTTTGGACCCGGTTGACTATAAAACACATCTGAACGTCCTCCTTTAAATTCAACCACGTAAAACAGTGCGCTGTCCAGCACCGCATCTAGTCGTGTTCCCTTTCCCATCTCTTCGGTGTTTAGCATGAATGCTTCATCTTTTATACTACCAATGCTGCAACTATTATTGTTATTATTGCTTAAATGATGGCTAGGCTTTTCTCGGATGGCTAGACTTTCTAAATCCTCTGCTATTCTATCAATGTTGCTCTGGTGTGTGGGACCTGCTAAGGAATGACGTCGCTGATTTAATAATGAGAAGCTGTGTTTATATACAAGTAACCAGTCAGTCTACATTTACATCCATCCATCTATACAATACAATACCTGTGACTATCATTTGGAGTAGGTGCAAGCGAGAATCGGCGAATAGAGCCAAGCCGCTCACGATCGCCAGCAGACATTTGTGAAAAGATGGACGAGTTTGCGGTGGTAGCGGAAGAAGAAGGGTGGGGAAGAGGGGATGGAGGAGGAAGAAGAGGGGACTGTGTAGGAGGAGGTAATGACGGAGCAACAGGAGCACCAGGATGGTGGAGAGGGAGTGTTTGAGCCAACGAACGTCTTCGTTCGGTAGGCCTCCAACCAAGTGGGTGATGGTGCGGAAGAGGGGCATTTGCAACACTAGTGGAAGAAGGCTGCCATATATCCAAGACTGCGGCAGACGACTTTGACCTTGATCTTTCTCTTAACAGCAGAATATCGTCGTCCTCGTCGTCCTCTTCCTCCATAGTATCAAGTGGGAAGGAAAACTGCTGATTGGTATTAAATTGCCAAAAATCGTCGTTTCCAAAAGAGTAAGACATGGATCTTTGCTCTCTGTATACCGGTTCCACAGATACTTCGGGTAGCATGGGAACCGATGCAATATCAGGATAATCTTGTGGCCCAAATAACGGCGTGTTCCAGGAAGGCGTACTAAACTTGTCAGCGGTGCTTATGGCTGAGTTTCTTCTAATAGGCGGAAAGGCATAATCTTGACTTGGATTTCTAAATGGCTCGAGATCAAACGGGTGAGGAAGGGCACTGCCTCTTCTCGAGAAGGGCTGCCACCCAGACCCGCTTTCCTTTTCCTCATCAAGCAGCGCCTAACAGGTTAACGATGAAATGAGCCCTTTTTCCTTTAAAATAATAATAAAAACAGTCTTCTTACGCTTGAATTGTTTCGAGACATTTACTTTTTCGCTCTCGTTTTTTTGTGTGTGTGTGTGTGTGTGTGTGTGTGTGTGTACTGATTCAAGAGAAAAAAAAGGGTGAAAAATAGCGGAAGGAAAGAGAGTGAGTGAGTGAGAGAATAATAAATATAAATTTATAAAAAGGGGAGAGAACAAACCAAAGAGGAGAAAGGTCACGCGCTATTTTTATTTTATTATTGTTATTTACTCAATACACACACACGCATGCGTATACACACACAGACTTGGATTTGGATGTTTACATCTGACGATACCACTCAGCATATGCACCATGTATTGTCTGGATCTAAGTGTATATATATATATGAGCGTGTGTGTATGTGTGTATGTATGTCTATATACCTGTGTGTGTATTTGTGTGTGTGTGTGTGTGTGTGTGTGTGTGTGTGTGTGCGTGTGAGAATATCAATAGATTAACAAGTGTTTTGCTCTGCCAAGATTTATTAGCTTCATAAATAACATACAATCAGAATAAATGACGGCCCGTTTTCTTTGGCTGTTTGTCTGTCATCAATAGTATTAATAAACACAGATATAACCGCACAGGGCACACAGCTCATGCGTTTTGCTATTTTTTGATCTAAGCTCTAGTCACATGTCTTTTTTATATTAGTCTCTTTCTCGAGTTTATGTACTTTATTGGATATCTGGTCAGTTTAAAAAACAATATTTTTTGTCTTCAATATTTATGCCAGTGACTAGATCTTCCTTTATTTGCACAAACCACTGGTCCTTTTTTTCCCTTTCACTACATTGTTGTCAATTAAAATAACTATAATAAAAGTGTCTTTAAACAGCGTTGCTTATATCTCCTGACTTATCTGATCCCTTTTACCTTATTTCTCCTCGTCTTCCTTTATCTACCCCTTTTCTTCTGTGTCGAGAATCCCTTACTTTTAGCCTTCAGCGGTAAACGAAAAAAGGACCCTTTCTTTCTTTCTCTACTGATAGAAATACACACACTCCTATTTTCTAAAAACAAAACACTCTAGACTTGATCATTTTCCACAATTAGTTATTGATTATAATAAACCACTCCAGAGTAGCGGATCATAGCTATTCCTGCATTTCATAAAATGTATTTATTTATTTTAATTTATGAAAATGCATCATGTTGTAAGTGTTAAAAATCCAATGGTTTTGTAAGTTTGACCAGTTTGACAAGCCGTTCATTATCCTTAATAAGCTGCTGCAATTCCTTCCCGAGCATAACCACAGACTTCTCTTTCTGTGATGATTTGTGCAGGTTCATCATGTATGTTTCCAGATCGTCTTCTTGGCCCTTCTTATTCTTCTTTTCTTCATCCATTTTCTTTCGTTCTTCTATCTTGAGCTTTAATTGGGCAATCTTTTTCTCTGTTGCCTTTTGTTTGATAATCAAGTCATCGTGTGTATCTGCCTTGTCTTCCTTCTTCTTCTTTTTTCTCCCTAATTTATCACTTAGTATTACGCAAAACACAGCCATTGCTATCATCATTACCTGTTTGATCATAGAGTTCTTCGTCGCTATCATCGCCAAACATAATCTCTAGATCCTCTCTTCTACGTTCTATAAAGCGTTAAATACCATTTTGCTATCAAACCAATTGAAGTATATATATATATATATATTTACTAGTTTCCTCAGAGGCCATTTTCTCTGCTTCAATATTAATTAAATCAGCATCTAGTGCTTGGCCTATTCTTGCATCTCTTTCCTCTCGTCCTTCTTCGTCTTCATCCTCCTCCTCTTCTTCCTCTTCAGCATCCTCTCCAAATCCCCTAGTTTACACACCAAGTGAATACAATAACAACAAAAAGCGATGTATACTATTTTCGTACCAGCTAATACCCTGGTTTTCTTCTGGTTCCTCAGTCTCTGCTTTTGCACGCTCTAATTTTTGACGCAGATATTCCTTTTTCCTCTCTTCCAATTCAGCTTCTGGATCGTACGGTTTTTTCGATTCAAATATGCAAATTCTTGTGCTTTCGCCAAAACGGAGCTGATCCCCAGGCTTGAGTGGCACGTATTGTCTCGCTGTTGCTGCTCTTTTATTAACTCGTGTGCCGTGTGCACTATTCATATCATAGAGGAATGCTTCCCCGTCTGTGTTGAATTGAATAATGGCATGGTAACGCGAAATGGACTTTAATGTTGTCAGTTGTACATTTAGTACATAATAATACAGTATACATTGACTTACAGGATGCTCCATTGGAATGTCACAAATGGGAAGTCGACCAATCGTAACGAATTCCTTCTTGGGGCCTTGGATCGTTTCAATACTTGCGCCATTCTTTAATACTTCCATTGAATACTCAAAAAGAGGCTCACTCGACCAAGAAGGCTTCTCGTATGCAAGAGGAGGTGCCTGTATCTTTGGTTTAGAGACTGGTGCAGGTACTGCAAATGTAGGATCACTCATGATCAATGATAAACGAGAAAGAAAGGGTGTTTGTTGCAGCGTTTTTGGAAAATGAGCCGCCGCCAATTTTATGTTGGGACAACCAATCAACATTTAATAATAATTCACGCTATTGATTGAACCCAAATGCATACTTTTATGTGACTATTAGCATATACTATGCCATCATGGGCACTACCCTCAATTGTGTGCTGCTTGTATTAATACTACTGGTCGGTATAGATGAGCATCCCTCCTCTCAGTAATAACAAATATACAGTTCCACTCTCGATTCGGACACAGGATAAATTCAGACACCTTTGTTCAAATTTATAGTACAAAACATACAAGTAATCTTCAAACAGTGTTCAGTTATTTGCTTGTGTTCTAAATTGAATGAATCAACCTTTTCTATCTTCAACTATCCACTAAAACCGCACGACTCAATACATAATTATGGCTCAGCCATTTTATTAATGATAACAAGGAAGTTGGTTTTATTATGGATTTCGAGATATATTTGTGTGGCTTTATTATCAGATCATTAGGTTTTCATTCTTATTTTCTGTACCAGAGTTGCGTGACCTTTGTCTATTATACAAAATGAATTATTTTTAAACTGTTTAGTATAAACAAGATAATATTTCTTACCCTCCTCATCTTCTTTTGAAGTTGGAAAATACCATAGAGCAAAGCCTCAGAAGTAGGCGGGCAGCCAGGCACATAGATATCAACAGGGACAATACGATCGCAACCACGAACAACAGAGTAAGAGTAATGATAATAACCACCGCCATTGGCACAACTGCCCATGGAAATGACCCAGCGGGGTTCGGGCATCTATGTATTCATATGTTACAATAAAGTGTCAAAGTATTGAGTAATCTATTTCTTACCTGATCGTAAACCTTTCTCAAGGCAGGTGCCATTTTATTTGTCAAAGTACCAGCGACAATCATGACATCAGATTGACGCGGGGAGGCACGAAAGAGTATACCTATACGGTCTTGATCATAACGAGGAGCTGAACAATGCATCATTTCCTAATATACATTGTAAATGTTAACTAAAATCAAGAATTTTACTTGAGGAAAAGAAAAATTACAACAGCACAGCATGCCAAACCAAATGTCATGGGCCAAATGGAACCCTCACGGGCCCAACTGACCACACGATCGACGGTAGATAAAACATATTCTATTCTGATATATTAGTTGTTGGTTTAGAAATGAGTATCTTTATCTCACCTGCACCATTATTGGGCGCAACTACGAGGTCCTTTACATCATCAACATTGCGAGCAGCTTTTGTTGACATGCTGCGAAAAACAACATTCTTTGGATTTGCACTGACTATATATATCAAATGTTAAAATTCACTTTCTTTCATTTACTTTGCTTTTATTTCTTACCAAAACTTCGTTTAGAAACCTGTAAACCAAGACCAGCTAATGACATTATTGATAAAAATTCGAAATAAAGAGAAAGAGAACAGGGATTAGTATGAGGCACTCAAAGATAATATGATAAAAAAAGGACAACTAGGATAATACGTTACACGGGGGTTGTTCCAAAGCTGAACACATTTTTATATTTTTTTTTAGCTCTCTTCGGCGCTCTCTCCACCTATTAAACGCCTGGTAGATTGTTTCATATTTTGAAGCGTGGAGTATATATAACTTTCCTAAAGTATTATGGTAAGCGAATTTTATATTCAAGTGATGAAAACAACCCCTCCCATTTTGTGTATTATAATAGCTATAAGTTTCTACGCTACTGAGGCAGATTTGGCTCTTTTTATATAATTGTCTTGAAAATCGACTCTGAAATTCGCTTCAGCCTGTTGATTTCTCTTTAGTTTGCTTCCACGATAATACCAAACACTCCAAAAACATTACTATAAGGTAGATCAATATAAATATCATGGTTTTTGGGGTCAAGACATGTAAAATGAATACACCAGTGACAATTGACTGGAAGGAGAGAGAGAGAGAGAGTGAGTAGCATATGACTGTAGATGTACTTTTGATATTATTACTACTACCCTACTGGTGCGTTACTCCATTAATTTGTAATTTATTCTCATTTTCTTGAAAAAAACAGTAATACGGCTTTATGAACTTTACAACACGATCACCTATCTCTTTATTTGTTCAATGTCTGAAATATTATTTATGCTTGTAATTACAAATTTTATGCGCTTAAATGAAAAATTACATTTTTTCAAAAATGTGACTTTTTTGGTACCTTTCTTTTTCTTTTTTATTAAAATCTCTGTTGATTCATACATCGTGATGGACAAGACCATCCAACAGAAATCGACAAAATCCTCTCAACTATTTATATTTGCAATTTGTTTACTATTTCGCTGGTTGAATGCATTCCTGACACGCACTTACGATAATCCTGATGAATACTGGCAAGGTCAAGAAGTAGCTCATTACATTGCATTTGGTTATGGCTATTTGACATGGGAGTGGAAAGAGAAGATTAGAAGCTTTTTACATCCAATGACCATTGCCTGTGTATACAAGATAGTGCAATTCTTGGGTCTAGAGGATACACAGGTACTTGTGGCAGCACCGCGTTACTTTCAAGCCACGTTAGCTGCAGTGGCTGATTATGCGACCTATCAACTTGCCAAAAAAGTCATTGGAAATACGATAGCTTCTTCAATTGTAATGGTTTATAGCTCTGATACGATAGAAATCACTCAATAACAACGATTCTTATTATTTACATTAGTTATTTACGACATTGTGTTCCTGGTTCAACTTTTTAATGGCAGCCCGCACATTATCTAATAGTATGGAGATGGTATTCACTGCAATCGCATTAAATTATTGGCCATTGCCTGGTGTTGTTAGGTTAGAAAAGGATTGGCTGGCAAACTATAGAATTGCCCTCCTCTTCGCCTTGATAGCGTGTGTGATGAGGCCAACCAATGGCCTGATTTGGCTGTTTTTAGGAATTCAGCTCTGGACTACTGCCAAAGGAAATAGAATTGCTGTTCTATTGAATGCTATTGTGGCATGGTATGTCTGTTATTACTTGTTTGTACAGCAAACAATTACTAAGCTATTTTCACTAGTTTTTTCGTGATTTCTCTTAATGCAGCAATCGACACTTGGTTGTACAATGGTAACTGGGCAGACATTGTCTTTACACCCATCTTGTTTTTCAAGGTGAATGTGGTCAACAACATCTCGCTGTTCTACGGTGTACACACATGGCATTGGTATATCTCGCAAGGTATTCCGTTTATGATGACTACAATGCTGCCTTTATTGGTTTATGGCTTTTATGCTATTTGGAACCATCCGGCCATTTATCATCGCGCGCAATCATTATTGCAACTAAGTGTTTGGATTATTGTCGTTTACAGCTTATTACCACACAAAGAGTTTAGATTTCTGTTCCCAATCATGCCGATACTGTTAATAATGTGTGCTTATGGCCTAAGTCAGCTTAATTCGCGATGGCGTAAGCTTGCTATTTGGTTATTAATAGGCACCCAGCTCCCCATGGCCCTTTATACCGCACTTTGGCATCAACGCGGCGTCATGGATGTAATGTGGTGGTTGAGGGATCAGCCAGTAAATTCTGTAGGGTTCTTAATGCCTTGTCACTCAACCCCTTGGTACGCTGTTCTCCATAAATCCACCCCAATGTGGTTTCTCACTTGTGAACCCCCTATAGACGACCGAGTGGATGAAGCAGACCAATTTTACCAAAATCCAATCACATATCTTGAACAACATAAAAAACAGACATCACATTTGGTTCTATTTGATAACCTCTATACACAGCTTAATGGTTATCTCAAAGAACAAGGCTTTACTGAATGTCAAAGATTTTTCAATAGTCATTTTCATGATG
>VCJI01002782.1:19241-32190 GCA_024139395.1 Backusella morwellensis | reverse complement strand
TTTTTTTTTTTTTTTTTTTTTTTTTTTTTTGCTCCTCAGTTTATTATAAACCTGACGGGTCGTATAATCTCATTGATATTCCTGCTTTGAGTGACGCTGATGAAGCTTTAAGCAAAACTTTCGGTTCCGCCGCAAAATATCTCTGGGGCGCTGGTTTACTTGCAGGTAAAGTTTTTAGACACAATGTATTTTAACTATTATGTTATTTACACTATAAAACAGCTGGACAAAGCTCAACAATGACAGGCGCTTTGGCTGGACAGTATGTGACGGAAGGTTTTTTTGGTAATATTTTTAAAAAGGATTGGCAGCGTGTCGCCCTGACAAGATCCATTGCAATCGTTCCTGGAATGTTGGTTGCTACTTTTGCTGTGAATCATTTCGATATCATGGGTGAATTATTAAACGTTCTACAAAGGTAAGATATATATTTTTTGTTCATCTCCCCTCCGTTATTCATTTTTGTTTTTTGTTTTTTGTTTTTCAGCATATGTCTACCAACAGTACTTATTCCAATCATTAAATTGTCTACAACACCAAGAATCATGCCAGAAGAATTTAGACCTAGCATGCTCCGCCGGGTTATTTACTGGCTATTAGTACTGATAGTGGTTATTTTTGACATCCTTTTGGTGGTCAAACATGCTACCACTGTGAAATCCACGATCGTAATAGGTGTGGCAGGTACTGCCTATTTGCTGTTTTTAATATTTTTAATTATGAAACCATTGGATGTGAACTTATCAACAGAGGATGGATGGATGACTTTACCACAGCATGACAAGGAAACACAGTGATTTGAATTAATCAACACAAAAAATACATTTAACTTATTAATTATTTATAAATATATACACTATACAGTTTTATTATTCTTGGAATGAAATGAATTTTTCATTTGCTAAATATACACCTAAATTTAAGCAGAAAGTTGAAGTCTATATACACTTGTTAAACGTGGATCATTCATATTAGCCATGGCAAAAAATAAACTTGGTTTTGTTGCACTGCTATTTGAGATCAACTGGATACGCTGACCTTGTATTGCTTGAATAAGCTCGGTCTAACAAAATTGGTTTGGTATTTCTTTTTCATATTGGATATAACAACTTACTGTTTCAAGATGGCGTATTTCAATCACTGACCATGAAAAGGCAACCAGATAAGGGTAAACCACCGCTATTCTATTCACATGTGATTCGAATCGAATATGATGTTGGGTAAGCGGAAGTTCATAACGATGATCAAGCGAACAAAACCAGGCATAGTGCGAGTTGGAGGTGATCCCAACGTAATTACTAAAAATACGAGGTAGTAGCACAAAGCCAATGTTGGGCTCTACTGCTAATATCTTTGAGTCCACCTCATGCTGCTGAATTTCACATTGCTGTCTATGTGTTAATGATTCCAGCTGTGTGATGCTGATACGCTCAACACCATTTTCGTTGGATTGAATAAATGCGGCATCATCCATTAACTGTATCGTATTCGGGGTTTTTATCGAAACTTTATACGTCTATATATAAAAATGGTAAATAAAAAAAGAACGCGACAAAAGATAACCCCCATAATACCATTTTGTATTTTTTAAACCAATGATATGATTCGCCTACATGATCAGTGGGGACGATCACAACCAACCAGATATCCTCTTGCTCTTGTGTGAGGTATACAATGACGGATTGGTTTCTAACTTTTCCGGTAGTGAAACAGATAACAGAGGACCGTTTAATCATACACCAATCGTGGGATGGGGTGTTGAGGTGAGGTTTTTCAGAGGTGAATGAACACATGAGTGAATGAATTCCATAGGCAACTAGTTGACTGTTGTTTGTGCCACTAAAAACAATGAGTTTATCATCTAGTACGGTGATCTGTTGAACGAATGGAAGTGATAAAACGAGTTGTGGTAGGCTGGATCCATCACTCGGCCCGATTAAAACACCGTTTTGGGTGCCCATTGCAAAGTAGTTTTCACTACCTTTTAGTGGATTGTAATAATCTAGTTGATTTTGAAAGTAAATCAATATTAATGTTAACGAGCTTAATACCCTTTTTATTAAAAAAAACTTACCAAAGGAACATAGGCATGCTACCTTTTCTCGTAGACTTCCTGCTATGTTTGCCGAAGGTTTCGAAAAAGAACTGGCTAGTGTAGATCCTGAAGAGGCAGTAGATGAAGTTGACGTTGTTGAAAGCAACGACGAGGAGCGTTCCACACCTTGACTCAAACTTTGAGTGATCAGTTGCACCTTAAACAGGTTATGTTGACACTTGTTTCTAATGGTGTCCTGTATTAACTTTTCCCATCTTTCCCGATCCACTTTATAAAAAAACTCGAGTTGGAACGCAATTTCGGGATATGCCATATGTCCTATTTTGAGGGTCCTGTTGTGAACTCGCGCTCTTTGGATGGTGGTGTTGGATCGATGGTTTCTTTTTGATCCTAACAAAGCTGGTTTGGAGCCTAGCGACGCCGGTGCAGAGTCTCTGCGTGTAACCGTAACCAACCTGTCTTTACCTGATGAAACAGGCAAGGACTGACTCGGGCCCCATTTCATGGTGCTCTTTAGTTTCAAAATTTGGTTTTTTATCTGTATCGGTATAGACGCCTGATGTGAGTCTTCTAAATGATTCTTTGCTTCTAGGACAGGGGTAATTTCTGGCTTGATTTTTTGATTCCTAAATGAGTTTATTAAATGGTAAGGGCTCGATACGATGGATGAGGATGCAAATGATAGTCGTCGTATAAGTGACGTCGAGTTTGTCGAATCTGTTAATATCATTTGAATAGGGATAGGGGTTCCTGCTACTACAATATGTTCTTTCCTTCCTTGGTTTATGCGTGGATGAGTGAGCACGATTGAATGTGAAAATAAAAAAATGTGACAGATGGATGGTTGCAGTGGGTGTGTTGATCGCGCTAACCATACTTTTTCTTGCTTAATAAGGGTGCTGTCTGAAGGTATGGAGATATTGGCCTGTTCATCCGGAATATTCGAAGGAATATAGATACTGTTGAGTAGCTCTTCACGGCAAAGCCTCTCTTCTGCTTTATTCGTACAGTTATTCATCCTAATCAGTGTATCATGTAAGATGGCGATAGATGCTTTTAATGCAAGTTGATCTGCATCATCAATTGTATTTTTTAAGATCGCCTCGATCAAGAGCTTCATTTTACCAAGCCATAACGTCGGTGACGTGAGATAATGTCGAAGACCCAAACGCCGAGTACACTTTTTGCTACTTTGATCTTCAAGAAATTTGGCAATCTGGGTGTTGTTTTTGTTTTCTTTTGTGACACGATAAATAGCCCTCACATGATTTGACGCGTACTCGATATATGGTTCAATCAAGTTTGTAATATGTTGCAGTATAACTTTCCCCACTCTTCCCATAAAGTAACTTGAATGTCTGTGGGAAGCTAAAAGTTGGTAAAATGCATCATGAATATTCATTATATCGAGATAGTTTCCGAATACTTCATTATAAAATGGTTGTTGACAGGAATCATGAATAATGTGACCGGAATCTAATAAAGGTAAGGCGTAGTTGGTGTGCAATATGTGTAGATCTTCGCTATAGTTTTTCTCTTTTACAAGAAATTCGCCAATTGCAGCTTGTCGTTTAAGCTCTACACGTGTAATGGAGCTTAGTAGAAAGGGTGGTGTTTGTTCGATCCAATCTTTACAGCGCTATAAAAATGTTTAAATTCAACTTTTTTTTAATATTACAAACATGTAACTATTTCTCGCATTTTAATGACAATCTATTTTACCATATTTGTGCTATCATCGCTGTTTGTTTGTTGGACTAAGCGTAATAAACCTGAGATTTGTTTGTTTGGACATAGGGGTGAGTAGCATGTGACGTTATTGACTTGACATCGAGGAGAATAACATCGAGAAAGAGGGGTAAATACTCCATTGATTTGCTTTGTTGTATCGATTATAAGACTTGAATCAGATGTACTCTCGAGTAAACGGTGATCCAAAAAACATTCTAGTAATTGCGTATGAATAATATCATCATATTCATAAAGAAAATAGGCGATGGTGTTCTTTGTGTGAAACATAAAAAAAAATGAAATTAAAAAAGGAGATTGTTGTTATTGTTTTTCCTAAATCAAGTACTTTCTTTTTTCTTTTTATATTTTCCATACCAATGCTTCTTGTTTTGATAATGTAAAGTAGGCTGCTGTCTCTTTAAAAATAGAGAAGAGGTTTGAAAGTAAAGGTGTCGTTCTCTGTCGTAAAAGATGAAGTTGTATATCCAAAGATTTATCTTTACTCCACGTATCATCATTGGCTAACAAATCCGTGATCGTGTTACTATTGTGTTGCTTCAGAAACAAACAGAACATTATTTTTAATAAAAAAAAAGAAGAAAGATGGCGATTTTCCATATGTAATGCAAGTGATATTAATAAAAACAGCCAATTAAGTACATAATATTATTGTTAATAACGGTCGTTATAAGCTTTGATAAAACTAATATTTGTTTGGTATAAAACTACTTACAAGTTGGTATGACATGTTTTTGAGCAAAAGAAAGATGCAAAAAAGAAAGAAAGAAACAAATAAAAAAATATAATGCTAAATTAAGTGATTCTGTCATGTGCCTTTTACCATGCTCATTAGGCAGATATCACCACCAAACTTTGCATTTAATGTCATTGTCAGTATATACTATTACTTATATAGCATGGGATGAATGAATATCACACCTAATAGTTTGCATATCCATGAAGTTAGTATTTCTGTCCATCAAGTATCATGCTATGCATCATAACTATATGAATTAAGAACAATCGGCAGTGCAACCAGACTCTTCCTCAAAGTGACGCCATGAACAAAAAGAAAAACTCAAACATAGCACTGTGCAACAACAGTAGGGGAATACAAAATTAGTTCAAGTAAATAAATAAAATGATAAACATTCAACCGTCTTTCCGTCGTTAATGATGAAAAAATCAGTCTCTGCTTTCAATTTGCTTTAACAGACAAAAAAATTTAATAGTAAAATTATGTCGATGCAGGCTCTCACGTTGCTTCTCGAAGTCTGAAAGTAGTTTATTTGTAAACATTAACAATAATAAATAAATAAATAGTATTAACATAAAGAAACATCGATAAAGTTAAAGTCCATTATAAAATGATGTAAAATGAAAAAAAGTGCTACTCTTTACCATGTACTATGATACTCTATTATGCTATAGTAACCTTTATTAAATATAAATATACAAATCCTATATATTTTCAATGGTAATTATAACAAAGGTACGAGCATTGGTATAGTTCAATTTTTTTAAGTCAAACCTTCTCTGTTTACCACGTTACTAATCGTGAGGAAACTGGTACGATTTGATTACAACTGGTTCATATGGAAGCAGATAATCTTTATCATGACTATTTTTAGATTTATTTAACAGAGATACTCAAGATATATCAGTTTTTTATTTCGTTGATAACCCAAGTATAAGAGTTTTCATTAAAAGAATCATATCAAATACGAGTTTGATTATCGTTTGCTACTCCGATCATAGTCAGATCACAACGATACAAACAGGTTTTTTTATTCGCAACTTGGACCTGATTATAATGTAGTAAGCATTTAAACATGCTAACGAAGTCAATAATGTAAGAAATCGTTAAACAGACTGAACGCAACTAGAATATGTTGGAGGAAATGGAAATGACTTTTATAAATATATTTTTATATAAAAAGTCCAAACATTTGAAAAAAGAAAAGAAGAGTAAGAAATTATTTTTTTTAAAAAATCTTGATAAATAATGAGAATCTTAGCAACTATTGGCCTTACATTGGCATTTACATGTGTTGCCAGTGGTTAGTATTTATGATGGCTACCATATATTTATACTTATCAATATCATTTTTAGCATCAAAACCTGAAAGTTCTAGTCAAGAAGTCAGCACTTTACAAAGCGGAACACAATCAGATATAGAAGTCCCAACAGATGTATTTGAAAAAAAGCACAAAAAGAAGCATAATAAGAATAGGAAACACAAACATAAAAGCTCAGCTCTTGCCTCTGAAACTACTGAGGAGTCTCCGGAAAACAGTACCAATGTAAGCAGCACTGAAAGCAGCACTGAAAGCACCAGCGCAAGTCCCAGTGAAAGTCAAAGCGAGCCCAGTGTCCATATTCGTAGACATAGGTATAGATTTATACTTCATGCCGACAGAATTGATGATCACAAAGACGGACATGACGGGGATAATGACGAAGTGCGCAGCGAAGACGATAGACAGGAAGGTAAACACGACGGGGAAGGACATGACGGGAAAAAGCACCATGACCACAATGGAATTGATATTGAAACAAGACCTCCAGTCATGGTTGTCGAGACTGTTACATTAACTGGATCATGGGATCCCAAAAAAACTGTATGTTCAAACACGCATATTAAATTCAATGATTTTGCTAACTATTTACATACAGGAAGAAAGCGGTGGAAATGATCATTGGGGGTACAAAAACAAAGAATGGAATGAAGGCGACGATTGTGAAGATGAAGGTGATGATGGAGAAGATTTCGAAGAAGAAGAAGGATATGATGATGATGGCAATGATGAAGATTGGGAAAAGGATGGTGATGATGGTGACGACGACAATGATGATGATGACTGGAAGCACAAAAAGTATCATGCTAATTCTATGGGATCATTTTCTATGAACGAAGAAGAAACATCTGACTCAAGCTATAATAACGACTTTGGTGCTGCATCTGCAGCGTCTGCTGTAAAATCTAGTTCCACTTCTACATCATCTGTCCAAGCAAATTCAACTTCTGCTGCAGCATCCAAGAGTACTGAAACTTCTAGAGCAGATAAGATCCACACTGATAGCTTATATATCACTACAGTTGCTGGAATTGTAGCATGGCTACTCATCTAAGTTATAACTAATGAAGTCACCCTTTAATATCCAAAATGTATCTCCTATATCCATCTATATTTCTATTATTTAGCATATTTATCCTTTACAATTCTAAAATAATAATAATAAAAATAATAAATACTTTACGCTTTACAAAATATAAACAATAATAGCATTGGGTTCTTAATTCTAAATTATTTTTAATACAAGGCAATAGATCAACCAATTAAACAAAGATGAACACTATTGAAAGGGTATTTCTAATTTTGAGATCGATAGTGAACAGTTCTAGATCTGGATTTAATATTCTTATTTTTACATTTATATTCTGTTGAAATAGATCATTCGTTCTATTTTTCATATTACACAAGCGAGCTATTCTTTACTTATGATCTGTTCTAATTATTCATATAAGTGTAAACCAATATACTATCCTTGAAATATAACTTCTTCTAGGATTACCAGTCTGATTACTTTGTTCTGAGTAATAAAGTTAAAAAGTACACATGATGACAAAAACTTTCTACTTTTGAAATTACTGCATAAGCATCCAGATCATCTCTTGGCAGCAATATAAAATGTTTCTAAAAAAAATATGGTTTTGTTGGATTTTTATAACTCAAATCATGATATTCCCATAGCTTCTGATAATGATAGGTTATTAGCCGCTTATTGAGACAGACAATAATACTTTTAAGCATCTAATTAACGACTGATAACAATATAACCGAGTTGATAGACAAAAACGACACACCCATTCTAAATCTAGAATATTAAATCTCTTGGCTTTACTTCAGTGAAAAGTGACTTTCTGGGAGAAATGCTACTCCGATTCAAATCAGCTGTGTTTGGACTTCAGTTTTTATATATCTTGTATATTTTTTGTAATTCCTTATACCTATCACTGCTTAGTTAAATCAACTCCATGCACTTTGAAAATTTAAAAGAACAAATGCAGTTTTGGCATCTCGCATTTTTCGGGACACCCCATTTAATGAGTCTAGTACCCTTACCAAAATTAGTCAGGCAAAAAAAAACTTCAGTTGATTTAGTACATGCTAGCAATAGTCGTGTAATAATAACACCTTGGGGTTAGTTAGTTTTATTATTTTATTTGTTTCAATCTGATAAGTGTGAATATAAAGCTAAGTCGCATAATAACTTGTTGTCAATTGGCAAAAAGTATCAGTAATAGAATCAAGTTTAATACGCATGTGATACTTTTTGAGATGCATACTTTTTGTTATTATTAGAAAATTGTTATTATTGTCAAACATAATTGATAATTAAGTATTTACACTTTAACCTAATCTGAGTTTCATGGAGACAGTCTTGGTGCAGGATATCAAAGAGAGTAGGTGTTAGTTATTCCATACAATTGATAAACATTGATGGAAAATAGAAATAAAACCAGCACAACCAAAACTGGTTATTAAATTATTATTTTGAGAGAGACAGTGTATTTCTGTTAGTATATAAAGGGGCATTTACCAAATGATATTTTTTCTCATCACTCGATTCATTTAATCATCTCATTTATCAATTAAGCCAATATGCATTTCATCTCTAAAGCCGTTGTTCTTGCTACCGTTGCTGCTACTTGGGTTGCAGTCTCTGCTAGCCCTGTTACCCATGCCCAAGACCTTTCCATGAATGGTATTTCCAATTCCAATGGGCTTTATGCTGCTGTAGATTTCGATAAAAGAGGTTGTGACAACGCTTTTCAAGACGCCAAGAAGATTAAGCATGATATGAAGCAATCCAAGCAAAAGAAGATTGAACCCAAGAAGAAGAAGGACCTCAAGAAGAATAAGCGTGGTTTGAATGAACCTGAGACTGAACCCAAGAAGCATAAATATTCTAAGGACAAGGTTAAACGTGGTGAAAAGAACATCGAACTCAAGAAGTCTGAGCCCAAGGAAACCGAACATAAGAAGTCTGAGACAAAGAAGAATGAGGCTACGAAGAATGAAGAATCCAAAAATCATCAACGTGATTTAAATAAGTCTGTGCGCAAGCATAAACAGCCTGAACCTAACAAGCCTGAAAACCCAAAGTATAAGGTCAAGAGATCCTCCCAGGATAAAAACAAGAAAGAAGAATTGGAAAAGAAAAAGAAAGAGGGGGAAAAGAAGAAGACCAAGAAAACCAGTCATTACAAGAAAGGAAGCAAGCTTTAAAAAGTGAAAGTCTATCCATGATACAGAGGTTTAACTTTTTTCATATAGTAAAGAAATAGCTAAATAAATAAAATTCTTTTGATTCTGTTTAATTTTACATTTTGCCCAGTACTTGTTTCCGCTTCTAACTTCTTTCGCAATTTTTTTTTCAATTTTTTATTTGTTTTATTAAAGCATATACAGTGTGTTATTTAAATAAAATCATTTATTATGTGAATGTGTTTGTAAATTACTTTCCTTTTGAAAGTAAATGGAATTGCTGTATAAAAAGTGAAGATAAAAATGCACATAATGTAACAACAACACAGAATATGAAAGAGTAATGAATTGCAAGCTCATACGACTCTAAAACAATAGCAAGAGAGTCAGGGGGTAGTAATTCACGAATTTCATTCATAGATTTGCGTGCAATTTCGATAATCTATCATATTTATAGTTTAGTGATTTTGTTTATTTAACAAAAATAACCTAACTTAGGTCTTCACTTACTTCTTCTGCATCTGGACCAGTGATTCGTTTGGTTAAATCACTTTTAATAACACTTTGGAAAATAGCAGATGCACCAGAGATACCTAAAACACCACCACAAGAGCGGAACAAGTAGGACATGGAAGTAATAGTAGCCATATCTATTATTCAAGCCTGTCAGCCACCGTAACAAATATATTATTTTTTCAAAAGTCCTACCTTCACTACCAACACATGACAGCATTGAAATCAGTGCTGCTGTTATAATACAACCACCTGCCCAGCCATCAAGTGAAAAACAGAAACTGATAAACCAAAAAGAGGTATCTCGATCCCACAAGCTTGCTCCTGTAGTAGATATCACATTTACGAGTGTGGAAACAATGAGAAGTTTTCTATACTCTCCAACTCTGGCGATCCAGAATCCTGCTGTAAGCGATCCGATTGAAGCAGCAATGACCCTAGGAAGAATGTAAAATCCGCTCATGGAAGCACTATATCCGAGCAATCCTTGGAAATAAAGAGGCGTTGTGTAAGATACAGCAAAAGACGACATCATGCAAAAGAAATTCAATAATGAGCTGGCGAGAGGAGTTCGGCTGGATATGATTGACCATGGCATCAGAGGATTTTTTGCAACATGCTTCTCAATGTAAAGGAACAATAAACCCATAATGAATGATGAAATGAAGAGCCCCAAAACCAATGGATCACTCCAGGGGCGTGAATTTCCGCCCATAGATGCTGCCAAGGAGAAACATACAACGCATACTACAACTGATATAGATCCCAAATAATCAATTTTCTTCATTCTATCCCATATGGTTGAATCCAAATCTTGCTCCTTCAAATTATAGTTTGTAATAACTCGAATAGCTACATATAAAGACAAGACCAAAAGTGGGAGATTTATGTAAAAACAGAAACGCCATCCAAAAGAATCTGTCAAAATGCCTCCTAAAGGTCCTCCAATTAACGAACCAAGCTAAAATTTACCATCAGTATATATTTATTTTCATCCGAATAATCTTTACTTACTCCAAATGCAATGTTTGTATATCCCTGATACTTTCCTCGTTCACGCAAAGAAACCAAATCACTTGTAATAATAGATGACATGGAATTTAATCCACCGCCTCCGATGCCTGCAATAACTCTACTGAAAACAAGCGCCCATAGATTGTTGGATGCACCACACATTGCGGATCCAACAAAGAATAAAGCAATAGCAAATAATAATGCAGATCGTCTACCGAAAGTATCAGATATACGGCCATCTATTTCAATTATAGATTTTATTAGAATATTCCATCTCGAACTCATCCATTTGCTTACATAATGGCTGAAGTGCTGTATAAGATAACATGTAAGCTGTCGCTATCCAAACAATTTCATTGGATCTTATTGAAATACATCATTATTAGTGGGAAAAAATGTTAATTACACACCATCAAACAATTACCTTTTAAATTCTGTGCCAATCTGTGGGTAGATTGTTGCAACAATAGAACTATCAAGTGCAGCCAAAAACACACCAACTTGAAGTCTAAATTGTTTGATTAATTTATTTTCTCTAACGCTATATCTTTGATTATATAAGTGCCAAGTACCCAAATAATATAACAAGTAACGAGGACCCATTTAAGCGAGACTTTCGAACCTCTTCTTCTTGTCCTTCTTGAGTATCGTCCGATCCAGCGGAGGATAACACACTAATTTCTCCTGCGTTGTCGTTTTGAAGAGTTACATTATCGTTATAATTTGTATTGATATCCCCACTCTTTAAGAGCGGCGATCTCTCAGTCGCTGTCATGGTTAGGAAAGGAAAAAATAAAGAAAGTGAAGAAAAATATCAATTTTTGTTTTTTCCCCCTTTTTCTACTCTTAAAAATGGCAGTAGCTAAATCCATCATCCGGAGAAGTCACGATATTGGAGTAACCGTAAATTTAAACTTTATTTTGCTTTCTGTATCAACATTGAAGAGATAAGAGATAAGCAAGAGACACTTTGAGCGGATTATTTTCGATTCAAAATAGTAAATACTGCTATAGCATAACTACACTTTAAGACAGATTTTATTTGAATTATACGCTGTATCTTTCTATTAATCATCCTTTTTTATATTTTTTTCCCACATGTCCTTGTACAAAACTATTATTGCTTCATAATCAGAATGGATCAACTCGAAATCGTTTTTTTTTCAGTAATAATAATGCAAATGCGTGCTAAAATTTTGCTCTCAAGAAAACTAGAAAAAAGATGGAGCGACAGTACTAGAATTTTATTATATGTTTAAATAGATTTCTAAGAAAAGAAGGCGCTGTAAAGTGACTTAGTTTAAATATATAATACTGTTAGAATGGATCATCTGGAAAAAAATACAGTTTGTTCAGTCAATTAAGTTTCAACAAGACATATACCCATCCCCACCTTGAAATACTGTATGGAACTCAGGATGTTACTCAAACGGCGATTTTTTCCCTATTGAGAAAATAATTTACATTCATTCCTGAATCATGGGATTAAAGTCTTTGATAAAAACTATAAGCATGAGAATATGTTTCGAGAAATATAGAGATACGCACTTATTAAATTGAAACAATTCACTGATCAAACTTCTGAAAGGTATTGAGAGTATTTATATATGTAACTCCTTAATTTTATCATAGTAAAAGAGTTCTCAAGGAATTGACTTTGAATTCCACTGTAACACGAAATTTGTAAATTCATGTAAATGTTACTGCTACCATTTAATTGTCAACCCAAATATTTGATAAGTTAGCCACAAATCTCCACACACAATATTATAGTAAATTCACATAACTTTGTAACTGAAACAAATGGAATTAGCGAAATTTCATTGAAATTAACATGTATTCAGTGAGTTGTCAAATGTTTTGAGACATTTCGAATTGACCAGGAATACTTTTTTTTTTTTAAATGATTGCTATAAAACAGTCTGGCTTGTAAAGCATATCAGGCGAAGGCACTTTATACATGAAAAGTGAGCGAACATAATAGAATCAACAGGAAAGTTTTTTTCTGTTTTGTATCATTGGATTGAAAGAAGGAAAAAAAAAGCGAAATATTTTAAGGGATCCGATGATATTATCATTATCCAAAAAAATACTAAATATATAGAGAACAATGATATGTTTTGTTTGTTTAAAATAATATGGAAAGAGTGAAATAGTAATAATGGTGATATAAACATAAGACGAACTATTTAGGATGTTGAAAGTACAGGAAGAGTTTAAATGCACGAGTTATTAAAAATAAAAATAAGTCATTATCAGTGTATATTACTAAAGACCTATCTTACCATAATATGAAGTAACTGTATCTATCCTGTCTGAAAGTAAAGAAGTGCATTTTTTGTATATCATAATAAATTATGT
>VCJI01002773.1:185579-208852 GCA_024139395.1 Backusella morwellensis | reverse complement strand
TGTAATTTTATTTTTTGCTTTTGTATTATGTCATCACTAAATTGGTGACGTATAAGTACGCTCCAATCGTTTTCTTTTTTTATAGTCGAATAAAACAAAAAAAAAATAGAATAATATAAATGTTGTTATTAAATCGATTGAAACATATTCTTGTTGAGAAAGTCTTATTATTTCCGGTTTTCTCTATTTTTTTACATAGGAAAAAACATGAATTTTATCGCGTGAAAGAACATCAACAACATATTTTTTTAAGAAATTTCGTGATCACCATAACGAATGATAGGATTACCGGAGTTTATAACCTGTGGCGTCATCAAATCTCTTTTTTTTTGCTTCACTCTTGTAATTAAAACCAAGGTTTTTTCACGCTTCATTTTTCTCTTTTTTTTTTTCTTTTCTTCTTCTTCTCCCAAAAATCTAACAATGGCTGATATCACTACTCGTCAGGTTGGTGCTCTCAACACCCTTGAATTCAAGATGTACTTTGGTAAGTTTATATATATATACATTCTCGTACATATGATGAGTGTACTGAGTGCATACATACAGAGAAGAACGGTGTTCCCGTTTCTCCTTTCCATGATATCCCTCTCTTCGCTAATGCTGAGAAGAACATCTTCAACATGGTTGTTGAAATTCCCCGTTGGTCCAACGCTAAGCTCGAGGTAAACAAATGATTTTTATTTTTATCTATTTTGTTCTATTTTGCGTTTATCCTAATCTTATTAATTTACGTGTATAAATATATGCGGCTATTAATAGATCTCCAAGGAGGATGCCTTGAACCCTATCATCCAAGATACCAAGAAGGGTAAGCTTAGATTCGTCAGAAACTGCTTCCCCCACAAGGGTTATATCTGGAACTATGGTGCTCTCCCTCAGGTATTGTTGATAAAGATATATAAATCATGTGAAAACTGTCAAAAAACAAGTAAATAAACTCACTAAATTCGCTTTTGCAATAGACCTGGGAAGACCCCAACCACTCTCACCCTGAGACCAAGGCTCGTGGTGACAACGACCCTATTGATGTCATTGAAATCGGTGAGCAAGTTGCCACTGTTGGTCAAATCAAGCAGGTTAAGGTTCTTGGTGTTATGGCTCTCTTGGATGAAGGTGAGACTGATTGGAAGGTTATCGCCATCGATGTTAACGATGCTTTGGCCCCCAAGTTGAATGGTAAGTTGTTAGTTGTTATGAGATAGAAAGAGAAGGAGAGAGAAAAGGAAATTTAAAGTTCTCATCTCGCCTTTTTTTTTAAAATAGACATTGAGGATGTTGAGAAGCATCTTCCTGGTCTCATCCGTGCCACCAACGAATGGTTCCGCATCTACAAGATTCCCGATGGAAAGCCCGAGAACGTTTTCGCTTTCAGCGGTGAAGCCAAGAACAAGAAGTACGCTACTGACGTTGTTCTTGAGACTCACGAAGCCTGGAAGGGTCTCATCAACGGTGCCTCTGAAAAGAAGGATATTGACTGGTAATGTTATACAAGAACAATTAAGTTTATCCGAAAGTTATTAACAACATTTGTACGATTAGCACCAACACCTCTGTTGAAGATTCCCCTTACTTCAATGCATCTGCCGAAGTACCCGAGGTAAGTTTGACTCGATCATTATTATACACCAAAAGCATGCATATTCACCATTTTATTCATCGTTTTAGGCTTCCCCCGCCCCCGCTGCTGCCATCGATGCTTCCATTGACAAGTGGTTCTTCATCTCTGGTCACAACTTGTAAATTCAATGCATTTAAATCCTCACTTTCTTTTTTTTTAACTTTGTCTTTATATAAAATAAAATAAAATAATCAATTTTGTTTCAATCATTTCAATTACTATTTTGTTTATTTACAATACAATGATTTACGCTTAAAAATTTGATTTTTAAGCGCAAATCTCTGTATTTGTTTGGGTTCGCTTTTATGTAAATATATTGTTGACAACAAAAAGAAAGAAACAAACACAATAAAAAGTATCATCATTTTAGGTATTTTAAACGTTTATGTATATCTATGTATATATATTAAGCAGTGGCAGCGGCAACTTGCTTCTTGGCTTGGGTACCTAAATAAATAAATAAATTTTTTAATGTCACATCCTATACATTTGTATATTTACAGGAACTTACCTTCACGGAAACCATTCTTGAAGCGGCGTTGGACGTCTCTCAAGTGAGCCATACGGCCAGTACCAGTGGTCTTTCTTCTCTTACCCTTTTCAGACCAGTTGAAGGATCTGATCTTGGCAGCAGGATAACCGCACTGAGCACAGGTCTTCTTTTGCTTGTGGAAAGAGCGGTTGCCACAACGTCTGCAGAGAGTGTGGGTCTTGGTATGACGCTTACCGAAGGAACTGGTACCTTTGGTCTATAATATCATTTGTTACGGAAAAAAAGAAAAGAAAAAAACAGGCGTTAACTTAAGCTGATAACTTTTGCACAAGACGTTTTTCAACAAATAATCGAATATTATATCAAGAATGTAACCATGTTGATTTATGGATTGTTTTTTCTTTTTCTTTCATCTCGTGTTCTTTTATTATTGTTTAATTATTTTTGTAAAAAACAGTGTCTTTGTGGTGATAGACAATGGATGGATGGATGGATATTTACCATAGTGATTGATTATACCGTGTTTAGAAGGGGAGGTTCTATTACATTTCACTTGCCAACCAACATCTTTCCACACCGGACCAAGTCTACACGGTAATGATATTAAAACACCGACGTTATCTTCATTTTAATTGGCTAATTTTACTTTGCTTCATTTTGTGGCATTTATTGATTAATCCAATACAACATTAAATTTCATTTTCATTGTTGATTCTTTATCCAGATTACCAACCATATCAGGTCCAGCCTCAGTAGGTCTATAAGTGATGGTATAAAAAGATGCAGGGAAAAGGCGAATCGAACTTACAAGCTCATTGTATCGTTCAATTTCTCCATTCTCCCATCGAATATTGTGATCGTCTACAAAAGTGCCCCAACCTATTAGATGCCATACTGTATCCTTTGTTATGACAAGATCCTTCGGCGAGGCGTTTATGAGACCGTTTATACAGGGTATTCTATGATCTTTTGGCTTCATTTTTTTGGACGCTAGCTCATCCAATGTACTGGCTAGATAGGGGGATAGGTTTTCATCCGCAACTAGTTTTATGCATCATATATAAGCTCTCTCTCGATTCAAATAATGATGATACTGTTAATAATAATCTTACCATAGAAGGAAGTGACAATCTCCTTATCATTAAGAGTACCTGGTCTATAAATTAATATGGCGCCATATAATCCTGCATAACTTTGATTTAATGATAACAATAAAAACAATGGTTATTAACAATGTATGGTATATAATACTTGTAATAGTTCTTCTTACATGTCGTTTTCAGTTACATGAGAATGATAGCCCCAGACAATGGAATTACCATCATTTGGTCCTGGACCCGCACGAGGCAAGATTTTCCAAGCATAAGAATAGCTTTTGTTGGGTTCCACGGCTGCATGCTCAAAGCCATCTTTAAAAACAGCACCTTCCATTTCAAATTCATAGAACACACCCTAAAGTCAAAGGGGTTGAGTAAAATACAAGGCAACAATGGAGAGTGATTTTACATGTGGATGCAAGGTAAACGGATAATTGGCTCTATTCCAGAGGTGTACATGAATGGTATCACCCACTTCTGCTCGCAATATTGGGCCCATATGCCCTTGCCATAGAAGCTTCTCCTTCTTCTCTTTATAGCTTTTATCGGTGTATTCGTTATATACCGCCTTGTAATACCGCGTGCCTAGAAAACAGTTATTTCACTCGTTGGTCTGTGTTTTATTGCAGTGTCATTTACTTTTGTTGTCATAGCTCCAGATTACTTCGTCAATCGCAACATAATACACTCTGTCCTTTCCGGTGGCTTCTTGATAAAGCTCTTTTTGTAAAGACTCAAAGTAGTTGTCGACTGAATAAACAAGTCCAATAAGATAAACAAACAGTAAAAAATAAAGCTCCATAAAGTAGTAAACAGAAAGAGAGAAAAGAAAAATAAGTCGTACCACCTGAGTTTTTTCTTTTCTTTTTATATAAAAAAGTGGTTTTTTCTGCCTTTTCTTTTTCTGTTTATTGTCTTCTTGTTTCAGCATCAGCATGATCGGACTTTTGATTATCTCTCTTCTTGTGGTGGTTGCAAAGGCGCAACTCGTTGATTATTATCCTGGTCAATTGGCTGCTTATCAGTCCTATCACACAACTCCCTTAGGCTTACCATGGCAAGGTAAAAATGCGTATATTTATTGCTATCGTTATGCTAATTACGTTTCCTACATTCGCAGGTTCTAGTTTGCCATTGTCAAAGAAATTCCTCACTGCTCGCAATGTGAAATTCGAGCCACATGACGATGGCGCTTCCTCTTGGTTGGGTATGAAACTGGACTTTCAATATGTTCAACCTATATTTAATGTACTCAACTCAACTAAGGAACCATTGTTAACAAGAGGTAAATAAAAGCAAGAACCGAGAGAGAGGTTAATAAGAGTTTTATTAGGCGAATCGCATATTACTGTTATTTCTCCTCCTGAATATGCTGTACTTTCCAAGTATGGAAACGTGACCATCGATGATATCAATACAATTGCATTGAAACACAATATCCAAGGAAGTGTGTTTGAGGTTGTTTGTCTTGGTAAAGAAGATGTCGTCATTTCAGATGTGAGAAAGGTTGTTTATCAAATCATTGTTCGCGCTTCAAACCTGGTCAAGATCAGAGAGGCTATTTTTAAACTTTATGTGAAGCAAGGTGGAAACATCGCGTTATTCGATCCTCAGGTACTTGAATGATAATTCCTATATTTCTTTGGTTCTAAGCTAATTTATTTTTCCATTACAAGTCTTTCTGGCCACATGTCACTGTAGGTTTCAGCTCAAGCGATGTGTTCCTTGAGCAAGGCGTATACAAAGGATTGAATGTGTGCTACCGACCCATCTCGTTAAAGAAATAAGCACCAAAAGTTTTCGTTTTTCCTCGGGTTTATATATAAATATTCATAATACATTAACATCTGTCAATTACCTGCTCTTTTTCATGCAAATGTTGGAGAATTTGAACGTGTTTTAATGATTGGTGGATATTTTTTAAAAGCTCATTGTCGAACAAAGTTAATTAAATATATTTATAAATATATACTACATATTTTTATTGGTATAGGTTAAATGTTATAGGCTTGTGATATTCTTCTAGATTCAGCACCATCTTCTAGTGGTGCATTGATTGCAACTTTGAGTGAGTAGACTAATTGGATCATTTGATCCTCCTCCTTTGGAAGTTGCACCCCACGCTGCTTTGCAAAACTTTTCTCTAATCTTAAAATCGATTTGATTTGGGTTTGGCACTTTTCAAACACTTGGGAGTTGTAAGGCAGATTTACTTGGTCGTAGCGGTATTTTTCAATTTCATGACAAAGTGAGGCCACATCCTTTAATTTGGATAAGCAATTTTCATCAACATTCTAAGGTGGGAATAGTGAGTACCATATACTTTTTTTTCCATTCAATATCTCTTTTACCTCGTCATTGTCTTCCTCCAAATCACTATTACTTCTTTTGTTTTCTCTATCTGATACCATTACCAAATCTTCATTGGTGACTACACCCAACTCCAAAAGCAAAATCTGAGCATCCGGTGATAGTTTCTCTTTTGGATGGACGGCGTCAATAAAACCAATGGCTAAAAGATTGTCCAGGGCATTTTGGCTTGCTTCTGTCGATAACACTTCACGATATATTGTTCGTCTTCCCGCAATCAAATGAGCCGCAATCCACTGAGATAAAACAGGAACAATCTTGCGCGGCATGTATGGCAAATTACACAAGACAGATAGAGAGCACGAAGTGACCCAGTAAGCGTCCAATGTGGGATATATCAACGAGGCCAAAAGACAAACACGTGTGTATTCTTCTTGATTGTTTTCAACGCTGACGGCTCGTTCGTATTGTTCTTCATCGCCATCAATGGGCACCAAAAGACCCTTTTTGATAAACCAGTCCAGCAGTTTACCAAATGTCTCTTCTCGTTTCCATGGATAGATAAATTCATGCTTAAATAATCGCACCAAAAAGGTAAACTTGCGCAAAAGTTCATCTCGAGTTGTTTTTTCCTTGATGGAGAGATAGACCATTGAGAATAGTGATTCTGGTAAGAAGATTTCGATCAGCTGGCTTGCATTATACGAAAGACACATCACATTATCTACGTGATCTACTACTCCCACCACTGTTTGTGGCGTCATACGCTTTCCATCCAAAGTAAGGTTTTCATTTGCATCCAACAGCTTGAATGCATAAGACACAATGGTAGACACTTCCTCATCCGCCTGCCAGTCCAAATGTATGTTTTTAAGCGCAATTTCATCTCGAAGCCAAGACACATGCTTGTAAATATCCTTCAATGATATACCTCCGTGTGTGCGTCCAAACAATAGGGTAGCAGCAACAAGGGTTGTTGGACTGAGCACCGTTGCGTTTTGCTGGCCACGCTGTGCTTTATGCGCAATAAAATCTGCAACTGCATCTTCGTCCTTTACTGGAATTGTGCTTGCACGCTTTTGCTTTGACAGGCTGGCTTCCTTGACGGCATCTCCCAAATCAAATGCTTCCCCGAAACCAATAAACGCGCGCCCATATTTACCCTCGTTCTTCTTTGCTTCGGCGGCCTTTGTTTGCTTTTGGTCCAAAACCTGTGCAACTAAAGATCTTAGTTCGGGGATTCTTTCATATGTAATGTTAATTGGGACAATGGCGGTGGGTTCTTCATTTTGAACTGTGCCCTCCACAACCATATTGATCAAACCATCATGGTATGCACCTTGAACTCGTCCTGTACGGGATCGTGCCTTCTCAATCATAATAGAAATGGCACCATGCTCTCGAAGCATCACTTCAGTGTAAGCAGCGGTGACGGCTGTGCTCAAAGGTGAACGGGACTCTCTGTTTCTGCGTACAAAGTAAGCGCCTACAATACGGAGTATATCTGAAATGGGACCAAGTAATACCAGTGCTAATGTACATATATATATAAGACAAAATGAGATATAATGTATACATAGTAATAATAATAGTAATGACTTCTTTACCTTCATCACAGACAAGAGCAGGTACAGGTAGATCATAACGCAAACAAACATACCACAATAATAATGGGTCCATCATTGTTTTAGAGACAGGTGCATAGACAACATGTTTCCCATTAATTTGTTTCTTTAGTCTATCAATGTCGGCTTCATCAATTCGAATCGAATCAAACAAGCGTTTAAACAATGCATTGAGTAAAGCACCAGCTGACCAAATATAGTACAACTCGGTGCGTTCTCTCATACGCTGAAGGATCTTTAATGCTTCGCTCACCACCGTCTTTTGAGGTACGCCTGAACTTTCTACAATCTAATAAGAGGGGTCAGTACCATCTATGACTCCATTTTATTATATCCATTACCTGTTGAATAGCTTCACCCACTCTTTTATCATTCAATACTTCCACAGTAACGTGTTCCTCATGGCTTTCAGATCGATCAAGCCAGTGACCCAAATTGATGATATTTTTACTCTCCTCAATCAGCGCCTCATCCTGATGACACCAGTCATCCAAACTGGCGTCAAAATCATTGACCCAATCCTCCATCTTTTTTTTATCTTTTAATTCTCTGCTTGGATTTTCCAACGAGAGGACCAATTCTTCCAGCATACGTTCCGTTCGTTTATGAATGTCTGACATACTAAACACGATTGATTCGATTTGTTTATCCAAGATGATGGGTGCAGGCTCGTGTCGTTTCGAATAGAGTGCACAGGTCCAGCCCTTGGGCACACTGATGTTTCTCAGGTCGGCACCGTTGCACGCATGAAGACCGAAACAATAATTTGTAATGTAATCATCCCAATCAATGGCTACTGTATCAATGCCAAACGTATCGTCGCCTTTGAGTTGTTCCTCTAGGGCCATGAGGTTTTGATGGTCGAATGTGTAGTCGTGACGTAAAAATGGATGCATTGCTTCCACAACACGCGATGCGAGCTCGATGGTTTGGTCGACAGGACTAATCTTGTTTGCAAATTGACGAATAAAGAATTTGGCCTTAAAAAGGGATTTGTTGGTTGTAAAGTAGGCGTTGGGATGTGGCAGGTCTGTTTTTCCGTTGCGGTGCCAGTAGGAGAGGACGGTTTGATAGATGGATCGCCAGTCCACCTTTGGAAACAAGGGCTTACCCGTGACCTGGTAAATGATGGGGAAATACTCAATGTCGGGTACATTGATGTCCACACCAGGATTTACAATCTCGTTGTAGGGCAGCATAAATCGCTGGCCTGGTTTTTTGAGGGAGCTGGCACACGCGAGGATCACGCGCGCCAAATGATCCACAGGTACAATGTCTGCTGTCAATGTAGTGGGTGTGTCTGCTGGAAATACCTGGACACCTTTACCCATCAAAAACAATGTACTGTTTGCACCTGTTACACCATCCACCTATTATTTATAGAACATGAGTTTATAAACATACATCCAAATTTGTATAGAGAGAGAGAACTTACCCAGCCGGGTAAAGGTTCATGTACACCGGCACCCACTTGAGTTGCTCGAACAATCGTCACAGGAAACTGTGATTTTCCACCCTGAATCTGCTCAATACGGTTGGAGTCGACTCTTCTCAAGATGAGATGTTCCGTTAATGCCTTTGTAAATGTATATGTGTTTGGATAATGCTCAAGAATACGCTGTGTCATTTTAGGAATTTCGTCTAGTTCTAAATTCACGATTTCGCCCAGTAAGCGCTCGGGATCATCAAACATGGGATAAATTCGTTCTTGTACATGTCCATCCGATAAATGTGAATCGAGATACGCCAATGATATGTAAACAAATGCCTCTATAGGGAAAAAAAAAGTCAATTTTTTCTCTTTCCTGTCTCTTTTTTTTTAAAAAAAAATTGATTACCAATATTTTTACACTCGTCTGCCAAATCAATCATTCGTAAAGTTCCCAGTGTATTCGTCTAAATAGTCCAGTTCAACATAACTTTCCCAAAAAAAAAGTGTTTATAAAAAATGAACTCACCTCCAAAGCCAAATCCAACCTTTCATTATAATCTATGGTAGCAGCACAATGTATAACAATATTGACCTGATCCGTTATCGATTCCCTGTCACTCAGTGACAAATCGGGTGATATCAAATTTCCACTAATAGGTTTGATTTTTGTGTCAATAATGGAATCGAATAATTCACTTCCCATTCTTTTTCTTAAAAGAAGAAAGGCCTAAAAAAAATACAGATTTCAATATCACTTTTTTTTTACTCTCTCGTTCTTATCTTACCTTGTTATTTAATATCTCATTTTTTAAACGATCTGTTGGACTCCCAATCTTTGTTCTTTTATTACTTCCACTTCTCATCAGTAGATAAACCTGTCCTATGTCCTGGCCAAGTGATTTGATCAGCTTGTAGAGGATGGCTTTGCCTATAAATCCAGTTGCACCTGTCATCAAGACATTCTTTTGTTTGTAAAACTCAGTCACTGATGGTGCGACCTCTTCTTCTTGTGACATATTCCTGTGTAGAAACTCGTTTATAAAATAAGAAAGGGAAAAAAAAGGAGAAAAGAAAGAGAAAAAGATATTTTCTCTTCCCGAAATATATTAATAAAAACTTAATTAAGGTCGCCAATGTGATGTCATCTGGGCCTCTGTTTTTTTTGGTCGAGTCGATCTTTTTTTTTGCATATTACTACTTCAATTTCCGCAAATAAACTTTTTTAAAAAACAAAAAAAACCTCCCTTTTCTTCTTCTTTTCTCTTTTTATTTAATAAAAATGTTACCAACTACAGTCTTACGTAATTCTCAACAAGTCAGCAAGGTCTTGAAGGTTGGAAATAGATCAAAATAAATCATAAAATCAAATATATTAAAAAAAATACGACAGAGTTTTATGGATTCAGGTGGATATGACTCACATGTATTACCAGGGGTAAAATGGATTCAATCTCGTACCGAAAAGAATAGAAAAAAAAAACTGACTTAACCAAAACTTTAGTTGAAGATCCTTTCTACTACAAATGGTACCGTCAAGGCCGAGTTTGAAGTCGAAAAGAAGCATCTTGTAAGTACGTACTAACGGGCTATTTTTTTTTTAAAAAAAATACTAACTTGACGTTGTAGAATAGATTACAATCCGTTCATGGTGGTTTACTTGCTACAGTTGTAAGTATATCTCTTTTTAAAAGAGTAAAAACATGAGCTGAAAATATAAAACTAGGTTGATATTGGAGGCTCTTTGGCACTTGCCTCCAAAGGACTCTTTGCAACGGGCGTAAGTACAGATATCAACATCAGTTACATCTCTGGCGTGAAACAAGGTGAAACCGTAACTGTAGAAGCTCGGGTGGATAAATTAGGAAAAACGTTGGCATTTACCACCGTTGAGTTATTCTCAAAAGAGCGATTAGGTACTTGATATTAGGAGAAAATAGAGGGAATTTGCTCATTTTATTATTTTCAAATAGTTGCTTTAGGTCGACATAATAAATTTGTTGCTCAGGCTTATTCCCACCCTGAAAATGATCTGTAATCAAAGTTCACGCCTATTCGTGTCTGATGTCGAAATCAAACATACAAAAATAAGGCTCCGATTATGAGAATTATCTTTTTTTGGATTGTAATAAATATAAACGGGTTATATATAGAAAAAAAAATAGAAAAGGATTCTTATATACATCTTGGGAATTGATTTGCCTTGGCATAAGGCCATGAAGATGGTAGTAGCAGAATTATTTGATGAGAATATGGACAGGTTGGGAGAGAGAGAGAGAGAGAGAGAGAGAGAGAGAGAGAGAATGAGTGATTTCAACCGGAAACACACTGATGATATTCAGGGCTTTAATTAAACGATGCAGTGAGAGTAGATGTATGCATATGTTATAGGCAAAGATAGTGGGTTGTATTGATTAACATTAAGTTTTAATTGCTAATCCAGGAAGATATCAAGTACTAGGCTTATTTTCTAATAAGGAGTCATTTTACTTGGTCCTGATATTTTGAATGGATACTGACGCAGAAAAAATGTTCTGTCAACTGTTTCTGTCTTATTATTCACAGAATCGGCCCAGAATCAACAAAAATGAATCAGATTTAAATTTAGATATATTTATTTCCAAATAAGGACAATATTTCTTCCATGGATATATGTGTTGTTGCAAAAGGATCCGACTCAGAGAGGGGGTTGATTCTTATTAAACAGAGTACACTTCATATCAATAATAAATAAATAAATAAATACATGACTCAATAGTTTCTTTATTATTTCTTTTTAGCTGATACATATATACACGTTTGTTTTGTTTTTATTTTGCTTTTAACCTCCAATCCTCGCTAAACCGCGTAAACTCTGATGTACCATCAATCCAGGTCTATTTGTAAATACATATTTCTCTCTTAATATGGTAACCACATCATAATACAACTGTCCGTCTGACATTTCTTCTTCTTCAACTGGCTGCTTTTTCATAACTGCCAAGGGTTTGGGTAACTTTACTTTTTTGCCCACTAACCGATGAGGTCCAATAACCAACATGGCTGAATCCTTGATTGTTTTAATGGTTATTCACTCAAGTTTAATGTAGGAAAGTCCATTTTTATTTTTATTTTTACCTCTTTTAGAGTCAAATCACCCACTTTTATATTTGATAAATCAATACGCTCTCCTACATCAAAACTGCCTTGGAAGTCTAGAAATAGAAGCTCTTTTTGGTCGTTGGAATTTGCATGTGAATTGATGATGACATGCACCATTTTATAATTTGTAATTAAGGTATAATGTGTAAAGTAAAACAGAAAAAGAGGACCAAAAAAAAAAATTTTTTTTTCTGCGTTATTTTCATTTATGTATACATCTTTTCAAAGTCATTTTTTATTATTTTAAGCACTTTTTTTTTTCTTTTTTTATTACTTGAGCGCCTCGATATCCTTTACAGAGATGGGAGGGGTCACGACGCACATCCAGATACGCGTTTTATATGTTTTAAACAGCTCACGTACAAGCTCTCTAAAATCAATGCGGTATTCAGCTTCAAAATAAAAGGTCAATTTACGACGGTCCCTAAAAAAAGATAGAGTTGGTTGGTTAACCCTTTTTTCCAACTATTCATTTTCTTCTTTACCATTGGTATTCTGCATCGACTACTTCCATAGGCAATTTACGCTGTTTTGTCTTTTGCTGGCATACAACCAATGCCTTGTGTTCATCCTGTCCCTTTATCAGAAGCATGTTTATTTCATCAGGTGCGGCGAGTCTAAAGATACGTTTAATGTGAATCTCCTTCTGCTTCTCTTCCTGCTGCTGCTGCTCTTTGGGCTCGGGGTGTTTAGGCTCCAGTTGCTGTAACAATGCTTGTTTCTTTTGCTCCAGTAATGTTACCTGCTTTGTTGTCAAGGTATTGGCAGTCACTTTACCCAAATCCTTTCCTCTATCTCCTTCTACAATGACAAGGTCGCCCACGCGTGGACTGAACTGATGCGAATCCAACACATAGAAAAAGTCGGTGCGGCCGCCCTTAAACTCAACCATGTACAGTGGTACGTTTGGATCCAATCGATGCAATGACACACCCTTTCCTAAATCTTGGAAACCGCGTGGATCTGTATCAAAGTATTCGTCCACTGCCTGCGCCTGAGAAGAGCGCTGGTAATACGAAGGTGGAGGTGGTGGGTAGTTTGGCTGAATAAACATGGGTGGTGGCTGCATACCAAAATGGGTATTTTCCAATTGTTCTGCTATTTGCTGGACGTTATTGGATGGTCTTCGTTGATTGATTCGATTATCAGGAAAAGCATATTCCTGGCTCTGGCTTGCACGACGTTGCAATAATCTTTCTTTGTCGCCCAATGACATTTGATTCATGTTGTGTTCAATGTTGAAGAAGCGGGAATGACGGCGCTGTCCAATCAAATCATCCTGCTCTGATCCTCGACGCATATGGCCGCTGTTCATCAAACGCGTGTGCTGTGCTTGTGATAACAATCCAAAGGCGGCACCCGAAGACTTGGAGCGGGATCGAATGTGCATGTCAAAGTCGTCTAAATAGCCGTCCTCTTCTTCGGCCATTGGAGCAAGTGAGGTTTTGAAGGGCTGCTGAGGAGCGGCAGTATATGAAGAAGCGTCGTCATAATCATCGTACCCAAAAAAGGTGGGGTCTTGCCCCATTGAAAAGGAGAGACTACGTTGCTGTCTATAAATGGGTTCAAGCGAGACGCCTGGCAACATGGGCACTGATAAGATGCTACTGTCGTACGGTGTATATAATGGCTCACTGCCAACTGGCATATCTGGCGCTAATTGGGTCTGCGTTGTGACGACAGGTTTACCCTCCTCATCAAAGATGGAGGGGCCTTCCCATTGAAAGCCTCCAAAGGAGCCCCAGTCGGATACAACAGAGGGTCTTCTTTCGTTATTTTCCATGGCTTCCGTAACCGTAGTTGTGATGTTGCTTACTGGTGGTTTGCTGTGTTCTTGAAAGACAGAAGCGGTGCTTCCTCGTCTAGACGGACTACCAACTGCCTTCCAAGCATTGTCGGGATTTTGGTTCTTGGTTACAGGAGCACCAATAAGGCTCTCTTGCTCATTCTAAAGCTCTCGTTAGTCCTTTTTGTATTAATGCTATAAATATTGAATAAGCAGAAGCAACTTACACTGTTTTGTTTGCTCTAAGTGATAAAAGTAGTAGTAAGAATAGTATTAATATCAAATTGTTATGTTATCGATCAATGATGATATTTGTTACCATCTAAAATTAATTATTCTTTTTTTTATCTATTTGAGGTCTTTTTTGTAATTTTTGGGGGTGTTTTTTTCTTGTGTTCTATAAGTCTATGTCTAAGTCAAAAAATAAAAATATAAGAATAAAAGAGAGACTCTTGTTTACCTAGAGCCAAAGTATTAAACAGAAAAAAAAAAACTCTTTTTGAAATCTCTTTTTCTTAGTTTTTATTACCTTTGCTCTTTATCAAAGTTAATAAAATAAAAATAAATACAATGTAATTCTTGTTTTATTTTCTTGTGTTTGTTGCTGTTTTGATGCTTTAAAAGCTTAATGTGTACATGGATGACAGATGAAAAAAAAAAGGTGTATAAAATAAGGAAGGTGTTCTGGGCCAGACCAAAGACAAAAAACATGAAAAAAACAAAAAAAAACGTATGCGGAGAATGAATCCACATTGCGTCATTGGAAGGTCTTTGATTTGATATTTCGGCTTGACTCTCCAATTGGACTCCATCATGCATTTTTTGATGCGATCATATTGGATCACCAATAAATGGAAATCGCACGGGGAGACGGTACAAAAATGAAAAATGAAATAATTAAAATGAATGGAATTATTTTTAAAATAGTGCAAATACTAAGAAAAACAGCAGCAGCTCTGATCAAAACCTACAGAAAAATATATATTAGATAGTTACCAAAATAGGAAATAAATAAAGTTTTCTGGGGGGAGCAAATCAATGAAAGGGCTCTTTAAAGCACAAAGTATTAGTTTATTATAGCTCTAGACTAAATATTTAGATAGCATTGCATAAAGAGGTACTTCAGCTATTGATATTCCACCTTCACTCTGCAATATTTCTGCGCTCTCATTAAGGACAATTTTCCTAATCTTGTGACATAAAAGTGTCACCTTTGGTAAGTTTTCTATCATCTTCTTGCTGCATGTCTCTATCGGTACAATGCCTCCACCGTGATAACACACGAGTGGTTTTGTTTCACGTCCAATTTGGATGTTGAAATACACACTAGTTCACTGGCATAATTGTTGATGTACTCGGTTATTCTTGATAAAGAAAAGGTGGAAAAAATCCAAGTCGAAAGCTGTGAGATCCCAAACATAATCTATTCTTGAAAAGCTAGCGAGTCGTGTTGTCATTGAAGGTGTCAGTTTTTGCTGTTTTGTAATGTTCAAGGCATCTTCGTTCGAGATATGCAGAGACAATTCATTGATGTTTGGAGCTATTATGCCAAGAAGATTAAGAAATTTCGGATGAATTATAGATGTGGACAATGACAATTTTTTGAGTTTGAGATAAATAGACTGGGTTTTTTCTTCCTTGATGAAGAAGGCATTTTTTGTCGCGTATATTTCGAGTTGTTCGAGTAGTGGAAAAGCTGACAAAACCCAACCAAGATTGATATCGCTATAATCGAAATGTTTGGCTATGAACGTCTTCAAGTGAACAGTAGTTAACGAGGCAAAGCCCTCATTATATACCTGTAGCGATGGTGAGAGATGAACCTCGAGATTCTTCAAAAAAGCCAACGTTTTAAGGCAACCAAGCTGGCCAGCCTCAGTAAAAATTGGTGGGTTATAAGCTCTTTGCTGGATGATAAGGTTAACTGATTTTAGAACTGCTTGCTCCAATGTTTCTGGTACACGATCAAACATATCACCATTAAACTCAAGCTTTTTAATCGTATCAGGAAGATGTGATAAAAGTCGCTCCGTCTCGCCACGATATACTCTATGCGTCAATTTTATTTTCTTGATGAGTGTTGTTATTCTTGAGTTGCTCATATAATCAATATCTACAGGGTTTGTTTGAGGATAAGTAAAAATAATAATATAACGGAACTGGGTATTTACCTTGATGCTCGATCTCATCTCGATAGCAAACAGCAAGTATCTCAGTATCATCAACCGGTATAGGATAAAACACCAATTCTTTTAGACCTGTGTATTTTGCAACAATATAGTCCAAGAAAACACAGTTTTGATCCGAAAACGACGCCAAGCCCGATATTTCCAAGTTATGAAGCTGCTTGATAGGTACAATATCTGGAGGAAGGATACCATTGTCGATTAGGTAAAGTGTATCTTTGAATTTGAGAGTATGTAATTGAATGCAGCTAGTATGCACTGTCTCTAAAAAGTCTATAGTGACGACACAGTTATCTAAACGTAGTTCTTGTAACGAGGGTGCATTTTTTATGCACTGGTCAAATTGTATATCAAGTCTTATGTCTTGCTTGAAACCTGCCGGAGAGCAAGATAAATGAAGAAAACGTAAACGTGAAAATGTCTGACTCTGTAATAGACTTGCCACTTTGAACCAATCGTCCATGGAGCTGTAGTATTCCAGAGTATCTTTCCATTTTTCCAGTTGGGACGTAGGAGAGCCTGTTCTTCTTCGTTTAATATGTTTAGGGGAGATGTCAACATATCGAGTTATGTTTGGAAATTCATCTGGGAATTGGACAAACACATCATCAGATAAAAATGTCATGTGGTACCATAACTCTTTGACTTGGCGGCCATCAATCTGGTTTTCTTTAAATTTCTCTAAAATATACTCTGATTCTTCCTGGGTTCCTGTCATCATCACTTTTTCGTAAAGGCACCGGCTGGATATCAGATGATATAGTGCTTGACAAGTGATTGCCAAAATGAGTTTGTCTTTGAATTCTAGCTTTCTGGCGATTTCAGTAGTGATTTCATGTGGTAACTTGAGTAGCATAGAATAACAAGGAAAGAAGAAGAAGAAGAAGAAGAAGAAATGGGGTGGTAACCTGTATTGATGTGATGGATACACTTTTATAGTAACACTTGGTGTATCCTTAGAGGCTAAGATTTTTCGGAATTCACTGATTTTGGGTTCATCCGGAAAACAATTTCAACTCCTAGAGGCTTTTTGGCCTTCCTTGGTCTTCCTAGTCTTCCATAGTCTGTCTAACTTGGGGGTTTACCTTCTTAGCCCTTCTGTGTTTTCCAGATGTATTCAATCATAGCTTATTACATCCTTTTTTGTCTGCTACAGCTACACTTGCACAGAATAGCTCAAAACTGAAACCGTACTTTATTCCTGGGAAGGAGCCGTTGCAAGCCCTAAACCAACAGTTAATAGAAATAGGTGCAA
Organism: Backusella morwellensis; assembly: GCA_024139395.1. Taxonomy (NCBI): domain Eukaryota; kingdom Fungi; phylum Mucoromycota; class Mucoromycetes; order Mucorales; family Backusellaceae; genus Backusella; species Backusella morwellensis. The sequence goes on along the minus strand of VCJI01002773.1, from coordinate 191,909 downwards.
AAGTAGACAACCGAAAGGTTTACCACAATGACGGTATCATTTGACTCAAAGAGCTATTTGATTAGGAAATATTACTATTGGAAACATATGGCTGCTTCCAGAATAAAGATGAAAGAAAGATATCATTTGATAACATAAAGGGGATGTTTGCGTTACTTGCAATGATGAATACCGTTACTGACACATTCAACAGTGCTTCAGTGGACAAAAATATACCGGAAAAAGTGTACTACCATTTAGGAAAGGAAAAATATTTCGTCATACATATTGCATAAAAACAATGTAAAATTTTGGTTTGTACACACGTCTATATATTTCGACTATTGAAGTGTTGTAACTTTGCATGTTTTAAGATGAGATGAAAAATGTAAAATGTAAAAGCATAAGAACGGCTCCTTCGTTTTACAAGGTGATATTTGTTACTAGCACCAGGGCTTAGCTACTTGCAAAAAAGTAAAATCGCGTTTTACATTTGTGTCGTCCCGGTGTTCACCATTTAGTTGAACCAATGAAAATAAAGTCTACACTTCTCTCCTTGTGTAGAAACAAGGTTTCCAAACTTGGCATGGTTACCTGTAAACAAAAAGCGATGTTTATTTTCACCCAATCGAGTGGTTTACAGGGAAAATAAAAGAAGAAAAAGGTTTTTTTTATTTATAACCGATCGAAATTAACTGGTTTGCTCCTTTGACTGGCTTGACTCGTTGGCAACTTCCTTTGCAGCTTCGACGACTGTTTCATTGATCTTTTGCTCGGTTGATTGCTTAGCATCCTCAGATGTTTTAGTTGTAGCAACGTCCTCTATTTCTTCTTGCTCTTCTTCTTCATTATCAGAAGCATCATCGGCGATATCATTACCAAGAGCGTCCTTCTTTGGAGCACCACAACGTTCGGCCATCCAATCGTACCACTCGTCTTCAGTTTTGCCGTTTAAAATGCCAACAATAATAACAGACATATTATCACAGCCAACGCCGCCGCCTTCGCTGGTAGGTGCAAGGCAGTTATCCATCAGCTCTTCGCAAATAATATCCAACTTTGTTTTATCAGCGAGTTGCTTGCAAATATAATTAACGACTTGTTGGTTAGTCATGCAATCCCAGATACCATCACAGGCCAACACAAAAAACTCGTCTTGATCGGTAATGGTGTGCTCAATCACATCAGGATCACAGGTCACTGCTTGCTTTTCGGCGGGCAGGCTGGCGTTCTGCTTGAATTCGAGATCACCAATGGCACGAGACAGCGCAAGATTGCCATTGACACGGCCAAACTATGTAATAAAAGCAGCAGGATTCATCATCAATGCCTCGTCACATCTATGTCTCAAGCCATGGTTCTTCTTACCTCAACGAACCCTCCGGCCTTTATTATTCTCTCCGACTCTACTGGATCGACAGGTTTATGGTCATATGATAATGGTTTGCTCTTTCCAGAAGTGCTAATAATAGCCCGAGAATCGCCCGCATTTGCCTATCTTTGATATTCAATATGTGTTGCGTTATGAACACAGTAATATGCACTTACCACAAAGATGGATTTCTGGTCAGGCGTTACCAATGCAGTGACAGCCGTGCAGCCAGAAGGATCGTACTGGAATGACTGGTCTTTTATAATTGTGAGCTAGTGTTTAGGTTACAGCCATTCACTTTGTTACCTTCTATTAGCTCTTTATCCATCTTCATGTAAGCATCCACGAGTGCCTTTGTATATTCCTTGTTATCAAAATACTCGGATTTGCGTACAAGCTCGTGAAGCCCTTGTCCGGTACGCAAAGCGACAGTGGAGCCTTTATAAAAAGGGTTGGTTTTTTATGTGTTTTTCAAATATTACTAATAGCACTTACCACCGTGTCCATCGTAAACACCAAAGAAACTGGCGTCTGTATCAACCAACTTGAGCTCTGCACAATGAGCATCTTCCATTGCTTTATTGATAATACACAAAAAGGAATACGTTGAGTCACTCAACACGAATTAAAGAATCTCTGTATTACTTAGTCTCCATCCCTGCATTGCAGATAATCCATATAATAAAAACTTGTTTATGCCATTGTCCGTTGACTTTTCGACATTTGGCTCTGAAAGTGTTTGTCCCATCTAGAATAAAGAGGTGCTTTTGTGTGTGTAAAGAGAGAAAGAAAGAAAGAAGGAAAGAAAGAAAAATAAATAAAAAATAACGGGTTTTCGGATAAAAATATCAGCGTGAAATGTTTGAAAATATTCTCAGAAATGAACAAATATGTTTTATGAAGAGTGTTAGAATACACAACGACACTCTATTAGGAGTGCAATGATAAACACCACTTGTGTTTGCATTGACGATAATATATAATGGTATGCCATGCCAAGAGTTTATATAAATATTACAGAAATCAATAACCTTCTACTTATTATATAGAAGTAACACAGCTTCCAAAGAATTTACGGATCATTTCACGGCCATAAGGAATATAGCTTGCACTAGTATTGTTTTCAAACAAGTGTCAATAATACATCGTATTATTATTAATAATAATATACACTTACGAGTACCAAACAAGTGCCGCAAACTGAATACAAACAAGTACAATGGATAATGGGAAGTTACACAGCTAAAATACAAACATACGAGTTATTTTTTCTGTTGTTCATTCTTGTTTATATACTTCATTTCATACCCAGATAGAAAGTGCAAGTGTCAAAACAAGTAATGCAATATAGATGACAGTCGCCCAGAAACGTACTATTTGTTATCGGCCATATATTAATACCTCCTCTCTTTCTCTCTTATCAATACAATGTCTATTTACCAGGCGCAAACATTGTTTTCAATTGTTTTGGAATACCAACAATAAACGTTAAACTATTTAACCGCGCATTTAATAACAACAATAATCATAATAGTACATTTATTTATGCATTACCTAAACAGCGATATAACATTACCACAGCTGTATATGACGGCAAAGGCAACAATATTACCGACAAGTAGGATTAATGTAGACTATATCAATACTGATAAACGAACAAATCTGCGTATTTTAATTCATTCATTACTTACCAAAATAGATAAAACTGCACCGGCAACAAAGCTAATCATTGCAAATTGAATAACCATACGTATTCTGTTATTGAATTAAACTTACCAACCACCAAATGCAAATAGACGTTGTGACTTACTTAGACCGCAGAACTTCCAACTTTCTATCATCATCATCATCATCATCATATCAATACAAAAGAAGGGCTAACAAAATTATTATGCATACCATCATCCATTGTTCCCTGGTCACTAATTTCGGACGAGAAGAAACCAAACTTCATTTTTGTTATTGAATTATAGAAATAATGATATGCGTTTAAGATACAAAGGTAGAAAAGAAGAAGAATAGGCAGTTTTACCACTCGTAGATTTTTTTAATTTAAACTGAACTGAAACCGAATATCATCACGTGCATTATTTATCTGTCAAAATAACATCACGCTTTGTAACTTTTTCATCTTTTTGCACTTGTAAAGGCGTGTCTTGTCCTTCAAATGCAAAATAGAAACGTTCTTATTTTTATATTTCAACACAAAAGATAGCATTGTCAATATAAGCACTCGCCCTTTAACACTTCAGAAAGGGTATTTATTGACAACGTTCTATATGATACCATTGAAAATGAAGAAGAGCTCTCTCTTTATTCTATCCATTCAAGGACCAACTCAATATATTACCAATTCACTTATCATAAACATCAACATAGACTCTTTCAAAACTACTCCATTCATGGATATTAATATTACTACCAATTCCAATCCAGACACTTGAAAAAAAGTTTTTTTTAACCAGCGCCTTTTTTTATTTTATTTTCGGTGCATCTTTTCATTTTGTAAACAACATAATATTTGACAATCGGACACAAAATGATACTCCTTCGCCAACAACTCAGATGCTACTCCAGCTCATCCAAAGGCTGGATGACACGACAAGCCAACGACCCATATGTCAAAGCCGCCAAAGCAAGTCACTATCGGGCACGCAGTGCTTTCAAGCTACTACAAATCAACCAAAAATATCGCATTCTACACCGCGGCGATGTGGTGATAGACTGCGGTGCCTCTCCTGGTGGCTGGTCACAGGTTATTGCTGAAAAAGTGCAAAAACCTGGTTTGGTCATTGCTATTGATCTCTTGCCAACCGAGCCCATCCCTAATGTCCACATTGTCAAGGGCAACTTTTTGAAATTAAAAACTCAAAATGCCATTCGTGACATACTCGACGAACGGTCGGTGGATGTTGTATTATCCGACATGGCGCCCAGTTTTTCGGGCAATCACACCGCAGATCACGCTCGATCAATGGAATTATGTGAATCGGCCTTGACGTTTGCTGAAAAGGTGCTTACGCCCGGTGGCTGTTTTGTTGCAAAGGTAAGGACGATTGCATAAAAGCAGTTATAAAACATTAAATGATTTTCTAGTATTTAATGGGTGGAACGGAGCATTTATTTTCCAAGCGATTACAATCCATGTTTGCCAAAGTAAAGCATGAAAAACCGGATTCATCTCGCAAACAATCGACAGAACGGTTTTTTGTGGCGATGGGTTATCGGCCCTTAAAAAAACCTCTTGTTCAGGAAAACAAGACATCTGAAGATGTCGGCGCAGCAGAGCTGGTTAAAGCAGATTCGTAAAATAGTATTGTAAATATAAATAATAATGATACTTGTCATTCTATCTCTTTGTTCTTCGGAGACTGAACCTTTTATACGCTTTTGCTTATGAATATAGTAAGAACATTTCAGGAACATGTTCGCTTTAAGTAATTTGAGTGGCATAAGGTTTTCTTAGGGTAAAAAAATGACATTCAGATGTATTACAGAGTTGTATCACGGAGCTATGATGCCAATCATAAGACTTTTGATTGATAGATTGATTGACCGATGTCAACGATGATGATAATGCTTTGATTTCATATGATGGAACGAGATATCGTAACATCATTATATATAGATAAATATTGAAATGTTTATCAAGATATACAACCTGCTGTATCAAAATAACGCTTGCAAGGCAACACTTTGTATTTATATACGTATATTCATTATACATTTTGATTTCTTATTGTTTTCGCCAGGTCGTACCAAAAAAAAAGCGTGATGCCATTAGCTGACCATTTATCGTCTTTTTTATCTTTTACTAAAGAGACTATTTTGCCATCTTTTGTCCATTAACAAAAGAATCTGTCGGTTTTAATAGTACAAAATAAGAACAACATGGGATAAAGTAATATATCAATAGACACAAAGTGTTATTAAATGATATTAAGTGGGTAGATCTGCTTATTCATGTCATTCATATCAACAAATCTTGAACTTTAAAATAACAATAGGAAATCTGAGATTGTAGCTGTAGGGACAAGCTATTCCTATATTGTATATAATGGATTGATCATCCAAAAAAATGATCATTAAGAAGATCGCTCTGAATGCATGCAGATAAAGATATACTACATACAAAAAGTAAATAAAAAAAAATAGTTACTATTGGTTTATATTCTTCATCTTGTAAAAAGCCAACTTGCCTACAACAAGATGCAAACAACAATAGAATATGGTGATTTATTATTATTTGATTTAAAATACTTTCTCCTGGTTTTGAATGTGTATGTGAATGCATTGCTTTCTCGTCCGGATCATTCCGGAAGTCATCATAATACCCCACAACGATAAGTAGAGATACTTGTTTTAACTTGATAATAGTAAAACAAAGATATAAGAAAGTGTATACATTTATAATATAGTGCGAGTAAGCACCACGTATTTTCTATGATATTTTACCATAGTTATTGCTTTATCTGTTTATTGTTTACATATTTTATCATCTCGCAAATAAAAAGAAATCAGCTCACGGATGAGAAATGCTGATAGCAGCATACAGCCAAATATGGTAACATGAAATAATAACAGCTAACTATAACCGTCAGAGTAACAAATCATTTTTATTTTTATATTCTACTTTCAATATGTACATGCACTTTTTTTGACATGTAAATGTATGTATAGCAAGCCTGTTCTTATCAGCGAGTCTGCACCTTGGTCAAACCAGATTGGTTACAGCGCCTTTTAACCTAACAAGCTGAAACAAGGTAAACAAATACAGTGCTCTTTTATTTTGATGGAATAGTAACAAGTAGAAAGAGTAGAAGGGTAAACAGTAAGTCCAGAGCCTATTTTATTCCCTTCATAATAAAAGATGAACTTGCGTAAAAAATTAGCATTTATTATTTAATAAAAGTGATAAACGAGAAATGGTCTCATTTTCGATAATTCATTCGTTTTTAAAAAAAGCCACGTGGAGAAGT
>VCJI01002773.1:161997-183538 GCA_024139395.1 Backusella morwellensis | reverse complement strand
AAAAAAAAAAAAAAAAAAAAAAAAAAAAAAAAAAACTCGTATTTAACAAGTTCTTTTTTTTTTGTTAAAAGTTGGATCAATACATACTTTTTCTTTCTCTTATTGAGAAAAGTGAAAAAAAGAACGCTAAAATAGAATAAACTTTATTAATTATTCTAAAACAAGTTAAGATAATGCTTGTGGTCAGATAATTTTTTTTACGTTATTGCATTAAATCATTCAATTATGTCATTTATTAACATCTTTAAGATTGATATGTATATTGACACAATATATTAAATAAAACAGGTTCTTTATAATTTAAGGTTGACATCATTTGATCAAATAATTGTAATTAATGGTGATTTCCATACATCTTTTGTCCAGGTTTGTTAGATTTAAGGTTTTTGTTATTATTATCATTTAGCAATGAAAAAATATTTAAGGTTATCTCACATTTATATGATATACTGGGTTTGTTGATTCCAAACAAATGAAGAAAGGGTGCCACGGAAGGACACTCCTTATTTAGTCCTCACGGATAACCCGAGCTCATGTTCCGGTATTCTAGGATGCTCAATAGTCACTTTTAAATGTATAATAGCTTATTATAAATTTTATCATCTTGTGATTGGTATCATCACGGTGTGAGTGGAAGAAAAGGGAGAAAAGTAAAAATGTAGTGAAGGAATGTTGAGTAAGTTAAACGGGTGTATATGGTGGACCAAACAACTTTTCTTTCTTCTTTTCATGCAATAAATTCAATAGGCCTTGTTTCATAAACCACAGAAAAAAAAATAGGAACTAGGTTTGGGAAACAAGAAGTAGGATAACAACTACAAAAACACATACCTGATATCTTTTTTCATTTATTTAGACATTATCTTCCACACTCTTCTTTCATCTCTGGGTGGAATACTTTTATTTTACCTATGAATATATTACCTATAAACGTAAATACACTATTGGATAAATAAACAAAAAATACGCCTGGATCAACCACCCCAAAAAGTTACTTGAAAAGGAACACCACATGACATTTATGCTTATTTTCTTTTTTCGTCCAATAGTAGTAACTGCTGATCAAACCGAGATTCATGGCATACTCTTCGTTTTTTCTCTGATCAATGGAATGTTTTATTATGGTGTATAAAGTCATATATCCCATTTTTATAGAATTGCATAAAACTTGAGAACATAAAGCCGTAGTTGTATTGCAGTATAGCTGGATTTCTTTGTTCGTAATGACGTACAATACGTAAAAAAAAAGACTCAAAAGAGCTTGTGGGAAAATCGCCATAAATTCATGAAAAAAAAAATAGTTGTAAACATTAAATACACTCGACCTCGAGATAAATCAAGCAGCACACCGCTTTCCGAGTAGATATCGTGTTAATTACAAGTTAAACTATAGTTAACGTTAATAATCTGGATGTCAGTTTTCCATTCGAAAGCCATTTCACACGAAATTGTATCTTTAACTAGAAAGTAGCTTTAAGGTTTTTGCAGAACCTGGATAATCAAACTTTGATCAATTACACTTCAGTGTGATAACACGGACTAACAAAAGAAAAAAAGACTTTGCTTTTGAGATGCTTTCATAATAAAACTTCTCGGTTTCTATATTTTGAAAGAGAGAATGAAAAACTTTACAAACAATATTGTCTATCACTTCATATCGTGTTTACTCATCAAGTGATATATTGAGTTTTCCTTGACAACTTATAGAAACCTGTCTTAGCTTCATTTTATTTATAAAACCTTCTATTTTACAAAGCTTATTTTAATGAACGAGTGAACAAAAATGAGTATATTTTAATGCCAATTAAGGAATACGTTTTCCTCAAACAAATGTACCTATACTTTTTAATGCGCATAACACTGAAACGTAATTGGCTTGGTCTTTAAATATTATATAATACCATTCCAGCATGAAAGTGCTTCCCGTTCTTTTTTTCTAAATAATAAAAAAACACCTATTTTGATATAAATTATAATACATAAAAAATAAAAATACCATTAAGCAAAAATAAGCAAACTATTACAGCATAGTTTACTTGAACGGTGGTGGCTTGTTTTCAAGTTTCTAATTTTTATTAAAATAAACTAAAATAGTTTCGGATTAAAAAGTAATATGACATTTTCATATGAAACACATCATTGATCTCCCTTCATCACTTTTCTTTTTCGTAACAGCAATTGCCCAAGTCAAGCCAAATGATTTTAATAACAAATATACAAATTCCCCCATTGGCATTTGTTTCTCATTTTTTAATCTTATTTAACATCAACAATAGTACGTAATTGATATCTGGGACAGTTGTCAAAGAAACTAAAACAGGAAGATCACACCCAAAAGTTCCTATTCGTCTTGATTCATTACTTCATGCGGGGTAGAAAAAAAATAGCGACTATATATAAATAGTGCAAAGATGTCAAGTGTTATAATTTTCTCTTTCTCTCTCCTCTTTTTTTTTGTTTACATTCTTTACCACCAGTAATTAATTCAAAATGTTCAATAAAATTTTAAATACAATTTACGATTCATTTGTTCACCCTTCTACAAAGTCAAAGGAGAACCAACAACAAACCCAAACCAATAGCAGCGAGTCCTCTGATCAGCGTAGGTTCTCTTCTGTCAGTGCTCAACAATCAAATATCACCTCACTTTTAAATAAAAATTCAGAAGCGCCATTAAGGAGAGCATCCGCATCTCAAGCAATTCCAATTGGAAAACCTAATACAACTAGAAGACGAACATCCGTCTTTGGCATATCCAATATATCATGTGATGATTATGTCCAAAAGGACCTTATTTCCAGTTCATGGAGCTAATTTTTTTCTCCGGTTTCTACATCTACTTTGAGTTCTTGGGACATGAACGAAAGGTCGCGACCAGAAGCAAAAACTCAACTCTGCAAGGCATTCCCTGATACCACAAAATTTTTTTTCTGACATTCAACCTTTTGCATTTATTATTATTCTCTTGATTTTCTAAATAAAGGAAAAAAAAAAAGATTATTCTAAAACTTGAAAGAAATGAGTTTTTAGTTCATTAAAAACTTGTCGCTTTTGATACTTTTTACTTTTGGTTTGCTTTTACTTTGGGAATCATTCTTAATATAAAACACATAAAATAGAATGAGAGTATAAATAAGATTTTCTACTTTAGAAGTTTCACTTTTCCCCACAAAATAGACTTTAACAGAATTTGATGTTTTTCTCTTAGTTCCTTTGATTTTTAGTCAACGCAAAATTGTTCAGCTTGTATGTTCTCAGTTATCCATTTTCCTATTGATCATGTTATCAAGTCCAAAGTTGGTCTTTTACTTTTAAGCTCGCTTATGTAATAATTAAATGATGAGCACCTACTATTTATATTTCAAATAGGATTTATTCATTCAATGTTTACTATCGCTCATTTTCTTTCTCCAAAATATACTGTCCATTGAAATGAAAAGAATGTGTGGCCATCAACAGATATTTATTTGTGTTTCTAATCATTAAGAAGCTAATACAAGCATGAGGAATCCTTGTTTCTAAAAAGATGTAATCTCCAATGTTATTTATTTAATGTCTTGGTTATTTGAATAGCTAAATTCAAGTAAATAAACCAGAGGTATTGTAAGAGAGAATTTTATTTCTTGAGATAAAAATGCCTTTCAAGAGTTTAAAAATAGTAAGACTTGCTATCAAGTAGGATTGAGTAGTTTGTGGGGCGTACACAATGTATAACAGAAAGAAACATGTTATTATAATGACCTCAAGTATATTCTCCAGTTTTTTCTTTGTCAAAAAAAAGGCTGTGAGAATACAATGGTGTAAATTTCAGCTATTTTAATCCCCTATTGTATCCTATTTAACTTTCTGCCAATTTGATACTTTAAAAATGTAAGATCATTAGTATACTATACTTTAACACAATGATATCTATCGAAAAGAAAAAGCGAGAATATAGACATTTATTATCATAAACTTATTTTGAAAAAGAAAAGGAATATGGTTTTTGTTTATTACATTACACGCGTACTAGAACTGTACTTTTGGGGAAAAACAAAACATAACGGAATCAAACAGTGGTATTTTACCCTCAGCATCATAGTAATACGACATTACTCGAAATGTATTACACATGTTGAGCTTTTTGGGATTGTATTATTTACTTTAACAATACCGATACTTACCAGTTTTTTTACAATTATACATGCTCTTTTCTTCCTGTTTTTTCTCGTTGCAATTAAATTCTAATATATCAATCTATTTTGGATGTAAATCCCAAAAAATGTCTATATACCGCAGTGCATTTACCCTTTTTTTTCCATTTTCCCTTCATCTGCAGGGATTCTTTATTGAAAAGGGTTGGCTTTGTCCTAGATAATGTTAACATTTGACTCCGCTTGTCAAGCTCACTTATCTTTACCCAAATTCATTCCTACTTGTTAGTTTCTAGATGCTCCAACAATATAATTTTTACGAATAAAATAGATGGCTCAAAGCATAACATTTATGAATACATTCATACATATACAGATATTGCTTTTTGAACATATAATAGTTGAGGTGGTACTTTCGAGTTATCTCCATGATCCGGAAGTGACTCCAATGTGTTTTCTAGCGCTTACTTAATCCCAACGGTAAGTTGCTGATTGACATCTCACACTAATACTTGTATGTTCCACCAAAAAAAGTACAGATCATAAGACTTTAGGAGTAAAGGAAAATAAAGAGGTGTTTTCTCCGCCAATCAAAATAACATCGCCTATATGTAATATGAATCTCAAAGGTAACATTTTAGATAAGTTTTAGAAGCTATGAACAAGCAGCGCTTTTTTGGAGAAAAGTTGTGTATTTTCTACTTATTTAGATCAATAAAATAATTATTATTGAAACTCGAGTGCGTATACGATTTTTGGTACCCTCATAAAAAAATCATGTTTGTGCAGGTTTCAATGTACACATAATGTGCTTTTCGGTAAGTGTAGTACTCCTTAAAAGAACTAAATTAGTAAAGCCAATTCCCCCGCTTTTTTGTCGAATATTTGGGTACTGTATGTGTTTCTATTCCTTAATAATAAATTTTAGTCAAACAGCACAGAGTATTTCATTCTCGAGGAATAATCTTAATATTGAATTAATTCGTAATATGTTTCTTATAGACCTATCTTTTATCCTTTTATTTCTTGGAAATCCTTTTTTGAAGACTATAAGATTATATACGTCACATTGAAGCAATTCTATTACAGTTTCTAGTATCTATTACTTAGTCAATCACCTCACTCGCTCGGAAAAAACTTATTGTTGCTACAGTCACCAATGGTTGACTACTAATGGCTAACCCTTTTTATTTCAAGACACGGTTTGTACGTCTACGTGTAATTGTGTTCCGATTCTTTCTTACAAATCACAAGACTGTCTTTTATGCAATGTTTTGGGCGCAGAGTCTTTATTCTACTTCAATGTCTAACTTGTTTAATATATTCACATTCAAATGTTATTCAAACTCATACATATTGTATATTTGTTTCCCTCATTGTTTGGTAATAATCCATCAATACAAATTACGATATAGAATAGCCATTAGTAATTTCTTGACTCAATTTCATCTACATCCTTACAAGAATAATTCTATAGGTACAAGTGGAAATAAGCTGAGAAGGGGCAAAAGATGGATTTATTTAAACTCTCACGCATGATTTCTACATCTCAGCTTGTTATACTGTGTTTTTAAATTCAACCTTTTGTACAACTAATCAGGGATAAAAAAATACGCAGAAGTAATCGGTAAAGACCAACCATTTTTCTTCGTTTTGTAATTGGGGAGATAAGCCCATTGAGATCATCCTCTGGTACTAAATCTATTGATTGGCCCAAGTTTAACATTTGATTGTATGGATTGGAAATCTACTATGGCTATTTTAAAGTATAATCATGCGAATACCGGGCATCTCTAAAGTTTAAGTCTCACAGGCACAGTAGACAGGTTTAGTCAGACGCTTTTTTTTTTACTTTCGTGAGTGAATATATGATACTTTAAACTCTTCGGCAAAAATTGGAATCATGCAGTGCATTTATTCTGCCCCTTCCCCATAAAATATCAAATTGTTAATCAAGTTTGTGAAGTGTTTCACAAACATTTTTTTTTGTTCTAGTAGCAATTATAATGGAGTTATATACACAAAATTTAAAAATGTTACATTTTTATAATATTATTTATTGGTACTGTCTAATAGATGACAGGATCTCATTTATAAAAACAAAACAAAAAAGAAGAACTATAAACCCTTAATAAAACAATGGATATAACCTGTAAGAAAAAAAATAATGTTAAACTAACTGCTTTTCCAGAACAAAAAATTGGGTGCAAGGTGTTTTGATGTTTGCTGGCTTTCCTGATTTTCTTTTTCTTTTTTCCATTACGGTTTCTATCCTTGAAATTATGTAAAAAGTAAAATTTTCAGATTTCTCACTGCAAACCCTTAAATAAATAGTACCACAACGAACCTTTTAGGTAATGATTTACTTTAATGGAAAAATTTCTAATAAACTCAGTGGCTGTATAGGGTCCATCACAACGGAACGCAGTTACACTATCACTAAATATTACCAAGTAGGACGCAAATGATGACCTCAAACCCTTTAATTAGAGAAAATGGGATCTTTTTGTGTATCTTGATTCTTTTCACCAGTAAAATGCTTTATGAGCCTGTGTCACTCGATGTACCCCACTCTCTAGAAGATCTTTTAATATTATAGATATTTAAATCTTCATTTCCTGAATTATTCCGTTTCGCAATGATGTTTATTTTCAACTATTAGCATATTAAACGATGTATTGATATATTTATTTACCTTTAAATTACCATTGTAGCTTACATTATTGAGCTAAATTCTCAATTCTAGATTGCCCAAGTACCAGGTATTTTTTTTTCTAACTGCTAGAAAAGGACTGGGCGGTATTTCTGGGAAAAGCGGTAAGTCCTGAAGATTGTAAACGTAAGCGACTGAAAAAAAAAAGTTCACAAGGTAAGGTGGTTATTTGTATAACCATTTCGGAGGTTATTTACCTTTAATGCATTGATTTGTTATTCAAACTGAAAAAAAAAATAAAGTTACTTCCCATCCTTTCCATCTAGGTCATAGTATTAGGAGACGAGTCCAATCCAATTAAGGATTAAAATTCCTGAAAGTCGTAAAATGGAAAAAGCCTAACACGTTCGTAGTAACAATAAAAAATAGTATATATATGCAGGTGCATTTTTTTGTTTTCAAGTTAGTATTTTTCATCAATTACAAAAATGCATATTCCATCCTTATCAACTGTTGCTGTTGGTCTTTTGTTGGCCACCAATGCTGTCTCAGCAAAGAAGGAGAATCTCTCTTGGGAAGCTGCCTATAAAAAGGCCGATGCTCTCGTTAGCCAAATGTCTACCGCACAACAGGTTAACATTACCACTGGTGTTGGATGGATGAACGGTCTTTGCGTCGGTAACACTTACCCCGTCACTAAGCCTGATTTCCCTGCTCTTTGCTTGGAAGATGGTCCTCTTGGTATTCGTTTCGGCGATAATGTCACCGCTGGTATTACTGGTATTAACTCTGCCGCTACTTTCGATAGAGATCTCATGAGACGTCGTGGTGAGTACCTCGGCCAAGAATTTCACGACAAGGGCATCCATATCCAACTTGGCCCTGGTCTCAACTTCATGAGATCCCCCGAAGGTGGTCGTGGTTGGGAATCAGGAGGTGAAGATCCTTTCTTGCAGGGTGTTACTGCCTCTGAACAAATCATCGGTGTTCAAAGCGAGGGTGTTGTAAGTAGCATATTCGTTTTTATAATATTGATAAGCATAGATCTAATACACTCTACTTAGATTGCTACCGCCAAGCATTATATTCTTAATGATCAGGAACTCAACAGAAAGAACGTAAGACTAATATACATACAACTCAAAAGTATCGCAATGGTTTTCTTATTCTATTTTTTGTTCCCTTTAAAATATAGTCTTCCTCCGATATTGACGACAAGACTCTTCATGAAATCTATCTCTGGCCCTATGCTCGTGCTGTTGAGGCTGGTGTTGGTTCCATTATGTGTAGTTACAACCAGCTTGATGATGTTTGGGCATGTGAAAGTGACCACTATCTTAACAAGATCTTGAAGGATGAGCTTGGTTTCAAGGGTTTCGTTCAAAGTGATTGGGCTGCTACTATGAGCACTGTTCCCTCTGCCAATGGTGGTCTTGATATGACTATGCCTGGTAAGATAATGATACTATAATTGAGGAGTAATCTTTTACTAAATATAATTGTGTTAATAGGTGATGTCACTTTCCAATCTGGTGATTCTTACTTTGGTAAGAACTTGACTGATGCCGTTGACCGTGGAGATGTTAAAGCTGCTCGTGTCAAGGATATGGCCAAGCGTATTGTTGCTGCCTGGTACAAGGTCGGTCAAGATAAGGATTTCCCTGAAACTACCATCAACGCTTTCAACCGTGACAAGGCTCCTTATAACAATGTCCAACGTGATCACAAGAAGATCGCCTATGAGGGTGCTGTTGGTTCCACTGTTCTCCTTTCCAACAAGGGAGTTCTTCCTCTTTCTGACAAGGTTAAGAAGGTTGCTCTTATTGGTTCCGATGCTGGTCAAGACCCCAAGTAAGTACATAATATACATATATATGCTCAAGTTCATATTACTCACCTTACTACTTTTATAGTGGTCTTAACACTGCTTGTGCTGATCACGGATGTTTGAATGGTACTTTGGCTCAAGGTTGGGGAAGTGGTACTACTGACTATCCTTACTTGATTGATGTAAGTAATATTGAAGTGGGTTTCAATAATGATTTTCTGACATCTCCTTTTTTAGCCCCTTTCTGGTCTCAAGTCTGCTCTCGGTAAGCATGTTTCTGTTGCCAGCAGCTTAGATGATTATGATATTGAAGCCGCTAAGAAGGCCGCTGCTGATGCTGATGTTGCTTTCGTTTTCTCCAACGCCGACTCTGGTGAAGAATACATTGATGTTGATGGCAACGTTGGTGACCGTAAGAACCTTACTTTATGGCACAATGGTGATAACTTGGTAAGTTAAATAACAATCAGTAAATATATTTATCTAACATTATTTGCATTACAATCCTTTAGATCAAGGCTGTTGCTGATGTCAACAAGAACACCGTTGTTGTTATTCACTCCGTTGGTGCTGTATTGATGCCTTGGGTTAACCATCCTAACATCAAGGCTATCCTCTGGCCTGGTGTTCCTGGTCAAGAAAGTGGTAACGCTTTTGCTGATGTCGTTACTGGTAAGCGTGATCCTTCTGGTCGTCTTCCTTACACCATTGCCAAGAACAACGATGACTACCTCCACCACGACCCTGCCTTTGAGGTATTAAAAAAAATCTTTGAATATAAATACAGTGGGGCTAAAGTTTCTTGCTTTTTAATAGATTGAATATAAGGAAGGTTTGCTCTTCGGTTACAGAGCTTTCGATGCTCATAACATCAAGCCTTTGTTCCCCTTCGGTCACGGTTTGTCCTACACTAAGTTCGATTACAGCAAGCTTAAGCTCAAGACCAAGGGTAAGGGTGATTCAGTTCAGGTAACTGCCACTGTTACTATTACCAACACTGGTGCCGTTGACGGTTCCGAAGTTGTCCAAGCCTACATTGGTTTCCCCAAGGGTAATGGTGAACCTCCCAAGGTTCTCCGTGGTTTTGAAAAGGTTGTTGTCAAGAAGGGCCACAAGGAGAATGTTGATATCTCTTTCTCTAAGACTGAACTCAGTGTCTGGAACTCTGATGCTAAGAAATGGGAAATTCCTTCTGGTACCTTCACCCTCTATATTGGTGCCTCTTCTGGTGACATCCGCCAAACTGCTACCTTCAAACTCTAAATTATTTAAATTATTATAATTACATTTCATTCCCTACAATTTATTAGTAATAAAGAAATAAACCACATCTATGTTACATTTATAACTATATTCGATCTGCATTTTTTTCTTGAAATTAATCCGATTGAGCGAGCTTTGATATAAAAAAAAAAATGTTGCACAATGCAGCAAAGCGATCCGCGGCTGAATAATTCCCATCAGAAAAAAAAATCATAAAATTGAAAACCAATAATGATGTTTCAATTAAATGGCTTATTTATTTTCTTAGATTAGCCATTGTACTTAACAGATAAAAAGTAAATCCAGGTCGCCCTTTTAGATACTGCTTTTTCATTTGTATCTTGGTTATATTAATGGTTATATTAATGAAATGTCACGCAAAAAATCCTATTTTTTTTTCCACAAAAGATCAATGTTACATTTTATGATTTCTACTTTAACGCTTTGTGTCTCCACACAATCAATTGCAACATAGAAAATATAAAACCCAGCATCGTTTATTACCATTTTAATAAATTTCACGCATACGTTCCATCCAAAAGATGAATAATACTTATTTATTTATTTTGTATTTGAATGTGCTAATCATCGTCCTCCTCCACAACATTTTCCATCTCTTTCGTTTGAATACCTCTTTTTACTAAAGATATTCTACAATTACAAACTTCATTTAAAATATTAGGCTCATCTTCCAATCTTTTAAGTGCCCTTGCAGCTGCATATCGGCGAGCCATTTTGACATTTGGACCTGATCCGTTCGACAAAGCTCGATCATGAAGTAATATAACAGTTTTCTGGATATCACCATCTGTACTCTCGGAGGTCACATTTCTATTTCTTTTTATCTTATATAAATATAACTATACTTCCAATATACCCATTTGTATCTTACTTGATTTTGAAACCTTCGCACCCAAAGTGTTGAAGTGTAGTAATTAATTTGGAAACTGGCTGGCAAACTGCGCTTTCGGGAGAAACATCCTTCTCAATTCTTTTCAAAAACCATTTTTCAAAAATGGTTTCAAGCGGTTTTAAATCAAATCCAGTATCGACAAACACAGCACCAAGCATACTCTCCACAGCATCTGAGAGAACTTTTGGAATATTGAGTTCTCGCCAATATTCCCCAGTACTTTTATCAGAACCTTTGATTTCTTGAATTTGGTCTTCGAAGTCCCTTACGTCTTGAATAATTCTCCCCGAGTAATGAATAATATGTTTGTGAAGTCCAGTTTCTACACAGATAATGCTTAGAATATTGTTATTGACACATGAACTCTTCAATTCCGTTAATGTTGCTGGATCGACTTCGGTATACTTTGAATAAAGGTATCGAACTACCATGAAATCAAGAATAGCATCACCTAAGAATTCTAAGCGTTCGTAACATGGTACCTGCGAATTCGGTAAGCTGGCATGTGTGAGTGCCTCTACAACCAGAAGGGGATCTTTAAAGTCATAATATACAATTTCACGTATTTTTTGCATATCAACGTTTCTGAGAGCACTAGCCTCAACTCCTGGTGGTTTCTCTTTTTTTGAATTTTTATATACAGAAGCTATATCGGACCAGTGTGTTATATTATCCAAAGTTATTTGCATTTGAATTGCTGTATGAAGCGCACATTCTAGACTCCCGCTGACATAAGCTGCTCCAAGGGATGATTCTATAATATCTGCTAGCATTTTATCGGATAGTCTGTGATAATTCAAATACTCCATAGTTTCAACATTATCAGCTACAGAAGTAAAGTGTACAGGTCTCCAGTATCTTGAATTAAAAGCGTGGCTAGTGATATAACGGTAAATCTTGAGACTTTTTGCGACACGATAAAGGGCTTTGTTACAAACAGTTCGAACTCGAAAGTGATTAAGTTGACCTTCATTTTTAAATGGAAAGTTAACATAAAGAGAAGCTGTGGAAAAAAATTTTAGTATAGAATCTTAAAAGTGAGAAATAAAGATTAGTAAAATATAACAAAAAGCTCTAAATACATCAATCACAGTAATTACCTCCTAGTGTTTCTAAACGTTCATAATTCATTTCCATATCTGCAGATGGAGTTGTATAGGCTTCCAACATCAGGTTATCTTCGATGTCTAAGTCGAATCTCAACTTTGCCTCTTGTAGTAACAATAGTGAATCAATTCGAATCATTAGGGTAGGAACGATAAGAAGTGCTTGATACACACTAAGATGTATATAATACTTTTTGCAGAATTCAGATACAAGCCATGCATAGGCTCTACCTTTAGTTTTAGGCTCCGTCAAGTTACTCGCCGTTATATAATTTAGTCTTTTTCGTATCTGTCGACCGAGTATCATTGGATTGTCTAAATTACTTGGTACTGGTTTTTCATTCTCAATGTAGTATTCTTGAAAGCTGCTGTATCCACTTTCCCGAACAGGAATATCAGCAGGAACCGGACTAGAGAGATTCAATTCATGATGGATACTATCAATTCTATATTTGCGCTCGTCATTTGAATAGTCGACCAGAATTATATCTTCCATAGATACTTCGGATTCTAGAGAAAAGTGGTCATTCTTTAACTGAGCAATGTTGTTGATCTCGACCCAATCAATAAGCTTCTCCAAATCTTCTTTTGTGAGACTGTTATATGGCTGGTTTATGCTTCCTTTCACTAACGGGACGATAAAGTAAGGGAAGTCTTCAAGAGAGCATGTGAAATCCTTGTTTAATAGCGTCTTCATAACATTGAGCATGTAGTTACATAAGTGATTGAAGCGTTCTTTGCTAAATGCAAATTTTATATTGATAGTATGTACATTGATGTGAATTTTTTGGCTTCTATCCAATAGGTTGATCCGAGGTAACGGCGGCATAGGCTTTCTGGTTAAGATACAAAGCTGACGTTATGGAACACCATTGATTTTATTGTCGTCTGTAATCACCTCGAAAATAGATCCCCAATAACAAAACGACTTTTCACCCATGGTATCGTTTTCTGTCATGTTCGCATTGGAAGTTTTGTTCACATCAGATTGTTGATTTTGCATGTCCAAATTAGTAAACTTTTGATTATTTCCCGATGGCTCTTTAAGTGAATCAGCACTGTTTTCGGTTTGAATTTTTTGCTTATTTCGGATTTTCAGCTCCTCTACGATCGTATCTTTCTAGCTTTAAGAAGATCAGCATCATCTTCAACTGCAATAACTTCGTCGGCTATCTTTATCTTCTTTTCCCATAACTGAGGTGTTCTTTTTTCATACATATTATGGCGTCGCTTGCTTCCAATGACCATTCCATTAGAATCCATTTCTGGAGCCAATTCACCTAATATTTCAGTACGGTAATTAAAAGGCTTCAGATGCTCATCCAGGTGGTTTAAAGATTTTAGTTTCTTGCATGCTTCTAAGCAAACAAGTGCTTTTGCTCATCCTTTTGATGTAGTTATCGGTGAGTGGAGGATACTAAAAGGAGCATTGCTTGGTAGACGAAGGCAACAGCGGAATGCCTCAAGGTGACCGTCAAACATAAAAACAGGTTTAGGATCGACGTAGCCATCTGCAGGAAGTGAATTGCAATATTGATAGATAAGAGCTACTGCACTTTGCAAGGTAAGGAGTGCTTCAGTCTCTGGAATATACAGCGCATTTTCTAAATAGTCTTCATCATCAGAGCCATAATAAAAAGAGAGCTCCCCCGCTGTGTCATAAGAAAACTTGGTGGCAACATTTCTTTCGGAAGGCATGGCGCTGCAAAACCTTTTCAGCTCCTCTTCTGATTTTTTGAGATCTAATAATGTATCTAGAGAATCATTGATTTTTTCCGAAAATAATATATATTTGGAGTTTTGGGATCTTGCTATACCACGAGATTGGATATACGAGATCAAGGTAGAGGGTTGGTCAAACCTTTATATATACACATATTGAAATGAAAAATAGTCAAAATACTGCGAGATTATCCATATGAAAAAATACTAACCTGTAAACATAATTACATGGCTGTATATCGAGGCCTTCTTCTGCAACATTGGTAGCAACCAGTAACTTGATTTGATTTTTCTTGAATAGTTCAATGATATTGTTTTGGTGGATGTAATTCATGCGGATATCACCTTCCTCGGTAGTCCCATGTCCTGTCATAACAGCCGATTTAAGATGGTTTAAGTCATCAATACATTCAATCAACTCATGTAATGCAAGAGCAGTATCTCGACGTTCAACGAAAATAATTGCACAGAAGTTTGAATGTTGCGATTCCAACTTCAAAGAAGTGATTAAGCGATGTACTTTGGGAGAGAATCTGGCCATATCAGATGTATCCGGATTTCGTTCTGTCAAGATATCTTTACATAAATTGAATGCTTTCTTAATCTGAAGTTCTTCGTCAAAGAGAATGGTATCTTGCAAGCCTTTAATCGATATTTTTTCGCTCATATCAGATAAAAAAGACGCCCACCTTTTATCACAGCACCAAGGTCCAAGATGTAGGCGGACATTTTCCATTTTTTGCATGAAAAACTTGAAGCGTTTTTCATCATATAATATTTTGCGGATTTCTACCACAAGGTTGGACTCAAAATAATATGGTGAGGATTCATAGGAGATCACACATTCGTGAGGTTTAGGAACAGCTGAATCAAGCTCATTCGTATTTGCTGCGGTGTAAGTCCGGCAATCCAAGTTTTTCTCGAGTTTTCTATATATAGGTTCAAATATAGGAAGGTGAGTACAAATATATTAACCCATCATTTTATCTTTACATACGTGACATTCATTTTAATATTTTTACTATTAGCAATTGGGGAAGCTGTCATGCCAAAGATTTTAGGTCTCGAATCAAGTGGACAGCGATCATAAAATTCTCTCATGATGAGGTTGAACGGGTGCTTTTTCAAAGCATGATGACATTCATCAAAGATGATCAAATTAACCTGAAAGAAACCGGTTATATTTTATCACTATAATTATGTAATAATGATGGCTACCTGGTCTATATTAATAAATCCACGGCGTAAAACATCAAGAAAAATCTGTGCCGTCATGACACAGACATCATTTTCTTCAAATATGGGATCCCATTGTTTTTCAGTCCAACTATCCACATTCATGCTACCACAAAACTCTTGTATATTAACATCGCAGTTTGCTCTAATGACCTTTGCTTGTTGGAACACTAGAGGAACAAGAGACACTAGGAAAAAAGAGAGTTTTTTCTAATAATAATGTATTCAAAAATAGAGGAAGGAGAATGTTGTAATATAATTAGTAAGAGTAAATGATGCTCCCAAAACATTGTTCTTACTTTTCGACCAGTGAGACGCTGTTGTCGTTCAATCAATGATACATGCTTAACTAGCATCACAGAAATGAGAGTCTTTCCTGAACCAGTGCCCAGAACAGCAATAATGTTTTCGTCAGCAGCTTTTTGAAATAGTTCGTATTGGTATTCACGTGGTGTCGTAATGGCATTTTCTCCAGCTTGAGGACCTTTTGTATTGGGATTGATGTTGTTAGTTTCAAGTGTCAAGTTGATTTTTTCTTTGGTCTCCATTGCAATAAGTTCCATATCAATGTCGTTTTCGTCGGGAATGGCGTCAAGAAACTCAGGATCCAGGTATTTTAGTAAACGCCCTTGGTCTCCATCATTCATATGATTTTCCACAGGAACAAGAGGAATTGGTTTTATTATATCGTCAAGGTCTTCTGAAATATTCATCGTGTATATTTCAACTATATTTTGAGAGAAAAGAAGAGTAGGATTAACTAAAACTGAGAGTGAAAGTAGAATAAATACCTTTAGAAGTTGACAACATTTAAGCCAATCAGAGAATAACCACCACAATTTATCGAATAATTCCTTATTGAGAGCTGCTTGCTTTATTTATTTAATGCAGAATGAATTGTACCATTGTTTTCTTTTTCATACAAAAGCTTAGCTTGGCGCACTGATTTTCAATAGGGGAAAATGGGTTCCTGCAACTTTTTTTTCGCCGATTGAAAAATCCATCATTGTTGTGAAGGTAGATATGCTTCTGATACTAATCTGTTTCGTTGTCTATGATGTAACCTTTTATTAAAGCAAAAGAAACTAGTTATTTTTTTTTATCCAATTGTACCAATACGAATTAAATAAATGGATTCTAGAAGATAGCAATCACTGGTTTTAGGAATAAAGCGAGAAGCAGAATATCAACCTTTAGATTGCAATATGTTGTTTATCTTTAGATATATATATATGTCCAGGCCCTTCAAATATATTGTCTCTCTTTTACCCACTCATTTATTTATTTTTCGGATGAAATGAAACCCGTTTTGTGGATTTTTTCTATAATTGGCAGCATATAACTGGAGGTAGATAAAAATGAGTAATGTGAACTGTCGGCGTGTGTTTGACGTACTGTCTTTTTCAAGAAAGTGAGAACAAATTTCAAATCAATGAGAAAAGATTTTCAAATTGTTGAGAAACATATTTTCAAATTATTGAGAAAAAGGAGAATAATTATTGAGAAAAGGGTGGTGAGAAAAAAAAGAGAGGTTAAGAGGTGAAGAGATTGGTATTAACCCAAAGTATGATACTAAAATAATGGAATATAGTACGTCCGGCTCGCCAGACATAGTTGTGGTAGTAAACTCTGTCCTATTGGTACGTTACTCTGTTGCTTTATATCATGCTATCCCTCATTGGTGTGTAATATGACTTTATGGACCTTGCTACATGGCTACCTATCTCTTTATTTGCTCACTGTCTGAAATATACTCTTTATACATGATATATTTCTCTTTTTCAATTATTCCCCTGGTTTTTCTCATTTATTTGAAATATTTTCTCATTTATTTTTCCCCTTTTTCTCATTTTCTTGAAATAAACAGTAAAGTGAATGACAATTCAACAATGTTCGTTTATGAACATTGTGTTATCGACTCAATGAACACATAATAAGTTTCATAATCAGGGGAGTGTTGTTTTCGTTGAATAATTTTTGTTCCCTCTCTCTCTAACCGATAAATATACACGTTTTACTTTTTTACTTTTTTATTTTTTTTATTTTCTTTAATGTTTTCTATTATTATGTATCATTTTACTATGAGATACAAACCAAGCTTATTTACTCATGAGAAGGTCATCTTTTACCTT
The DNA here is from genome assembly GCA_024139395.1 of Backusella morwellensis. NCBI lineage: Eukaryota > Fungi > Mucoromycota > Mucoromycetes > Mucorales > Backusellaceae > Backusella > Backusella morwellensis. The sequence continues at coordinate 166,552 of VCJI01002773.1, read as the reverse complement.
AAATCACTGTAAGTATAATGGAGTATTAGTTAAAGAAATAGATTGATAATATTCTATTTGATCACTATCTATAGTGAAAAGTGTTTTCAAGAATAATTACCCGGTAATAGCCAGGCTTGGTGTATTCAAATTCAGTTTACAGAGGTTGTTTAGAGGATACAATTTGTAGTTTACAATTTAAAGATGAAATAAAAATGGTTTGATATTATAATATTAATACGAGTCGTATTATTTTTTTATTTACTTTTTACAAGATAGGTGCATTCAATGAAATGTGATTATTTAAAACAAAAATGTCACTTTTTGGTGAGAGTATAGGTGTGTAAGAGGAAAGTGTGTAAAGGGAAAAAATTGCATGATCTAATTTAGTTGCTGAAAGATGGGATACCAGTGATGGCCTTGCCGAGAATCAAAGCATGGATATCGTGGGTACCTTCATAAGTGTTGACGGCTTCCAAATTGGCAGCGTGACGGATAATGTGATACTCATCAGAGATACCGTTACCACCCAACATATCACGACATTCACGAGCAATAGCAAGAGCCTTACCACAAGAGTTACGCTTGATGAGAGAAATCATCTCGGGTGCAAGTTCACCAGCATCCTTAAGACGACCAACCTGGACACAGGCTTGCAAGCCCAAAGCAATTTCAGTGTGGGCATCAGCCATCTTCTTTTGCATCAATTGGTTGGCAGCCAAGGGACGACCGAATTGCTTACGGTCCAAAGTATATTCACGAGCCTGGTTCAAACAGAATTCAGCAGCACCAAGAGCACCCCAAGCAATACCGTAACGGGCATTGTTGAGACAGCCGAAAGGACCCTTCAAGCCCTTAACATTGGGCAACATGTTGTCAACAGGAACTTCGACGTTATCCATCATAATCATACCAGTGATGGAGGCTCTCAAAGAGAACTTGCCCTTGATGGCAGGAGCATCCAAGCCAGCCATACCCTTTTCAAGGATGAAACCACGAATGGCACCTCCCTCCTCTAAATTCTTGGCCCAGACAATGAAGACATCAGCAATAGGTGAGTTTGTAATCCAAGTCTTGGAACCGTTCAAGACATAGTGACCATTAACCTTCTTGGCAGTGGTCTCCATACCAGCTGGGTCAGAGCCATGGTTAGGTTCAGTCAAACCAAAGCAACCAACAAGTTCACCCTTTGCTATAATTCACAATGAAGGCTTAGTATACCTTTTCTTTAAAAACCAATACATCATTTTCCCAAAACTTACCCAAACGAGGAAGATACTTCTCCTTCTGAGCATCAGTACCATATGCATTGATAGGGTGCATTACCAATGATGATTGTACAGACATAGCAGATCTGTAACCAGAGTCCACACTAATATTGAACACGTTTTAGAAAAAAAATTCTCACGCCTCTTTAACGCCATTTTATTCTCGTTTACTTACCGTTCAACTTCACGGGCTGTCAAACCATAGGCAACAGAGGAAACACCAGCGCAGCCATAACCTTCAATGGTAGAGCCCAAGAAACCAAGCTCACCCATTTCGGACATGATTTCTCTATCGAATTCTACAAAGAAAGAGAGAAAAATGCATAAGTCAAAAAAAAAAAGTGTAAAAGCCAAAAGCTGGTGTACTTACTCTCATGACGAAAAGCTTCCAAAACTCTAGGTTGAAGACGTTCCTGGCAATAGTCTCTAACAGAATCGCGAATAAAGACTTCTTCCTCAGTCAATAAGCGTTCGAGATTCAAGGGATCTTCCCAGTTGTACTTGACAAAAGCCTTGGAGGCCATAGTTCTGGAGACCAAACGAGGTGTGATCAAGGACTTTTGACGAAGAATATGACGAGCAAACATAATAGATAGAAAACGAGAAGAGGAACAACAAAGATGAAAAATAAATAATAAAAAAACAACGGAAGGTCCTTTATATATAAAGCATTGTCGTGACTTAAAGTCCGTCCCCCACAAGTTTGTTTCCCACCTTCCCAATTAAACCGGCTTTAAATTTTTTAATGACTAATGATATTAAAAAGGAAGATTGTGCCATGTAACCTTTTACATCACTTTTAACAACAGTTACTCTTGTATTATAAAACTCACACTATATATAAAGTAAATAACAATGTATGATTGAAGTTTTGTTTAAACGTTCATCATCTACTTGTTTCTATAAAAAAAAAATCGGTGTGAACCTTAAGGGAAACCGTTCATATTCCACGGGGTATCTTTTAGCACCACAAAATTATATCGAAATTTAAAAAAAATTGACCAATGAGGTGTGGTTTTCGAAATAAAACCTGGAGGAACAATCTTATTCCTTTCAATTCACGAATTCTGCTCCATGTTTTAAGGAGGGACAAGACCAAGCCTTAAGACCTAAAGGCTTTATCACCCTTTTACTAATGAATAGTTACATATTTAAACAAGAAGTATATAATAGAGTATTTATTTTTATTTTACTTGCTTCATTATTCAATATTATAATTAAAAGTACTCGGTATTATTTCATAGTTGTAAACCGACTTTTACTTGATGAAAGCACGGCTTGATCTGACAGCTTTTTCTCTTCTCTCTCTCTCTCTCTCTCCTAGTGTCAGATTTTATCCCGTTCAATTCACGAAAATGATAATCTGAGTTATTACTTGTTTTAAATATTTTGTGTAACGAATCGTCATAAAAAATATTCTCCCATTTCTTGTTTACGATAATTAACATGACTTTGATCATCAACTGAGTCGAATCGCATTAAAAAAAAAGGTACAAGTACGATAATGTCTCAATTTAGATTGTATTTAAACAATCTCGTAGATGAATGAAAAAGAATTGCATAACATCCACATTCACACTTATTGTAATAAAACAAACAGACCAAGGTATTCATCACAAACATACAAATTTTAAAGGGAACGATGGTTGTGCTACCATTTTCAGCAAACATCAAATGTTTCTACTTTTGAAAGTGTGTGACTTTTTGTAAATCATATGATTACTAAAGCGTATCGACTTTTCAAAAATAGAAGGTATCGAAAAGCTTATTATGTTTGTGTATCAGATCCTTGTTTCGAGATCATGGGAAATAGAATTGCTCTTTTGTATAGAGTGATGGCAGCAAATAAAAAGGATGTTCTCTATTTTATAAAAATAGCACTTCTTTTAGTTAATCGTCCATATTGGTCCTTCATCATTCGGCAGATTTTAACCAGAAAAAAAAGGCAAGCTTTAGTCTCGCATTGTTTTATTTTGCTTCGACTTGGTCTTGCTAATAGTAGAACAGTTGGGTTCTTATATTCACCCCGAAAGCCCCTTTGAACAATGACTTGAGCATTCAATATTATCAATTTGTTTCTTATCCTTTCAAGCATTTGTATATTTGATTCGAGCTTATTTAGCTTTATCGCTGGATGGCAAACTATGGCACCAAATGGTTGTTTTCAGCATGAGTGGATGTTAATTCTGACAGATCATATTGAAGAACTCTCTCTCTCTCTCTTACAGTCGATATGCGAGTATGAGAGTTATACAAAACCATGTTATGGTAAAAGAACTGGATTACTCTGTAAAAAAACATGCTATATCTGGATCGAGGATGAAGAGAAAATAAACACTTAAACCATATAAAACAATGCTCATTTTTACTACCTTTGGTAAGGCAATATTGTGTTGTCAGTGATTTATTCATCTAAACCTCCTTCTATTTATATGAGCAAATATAGCGCTCTCACTCACTCACTCACTCACTTGCACTCAAAACCGGATCATATCCTGAAGAGTTAACCCACTCGATGCCTCTAGAAGGAGCTACGTATTACTCAATCATTTGAAGAACGAAGTGATGCCAATTATATTTGTATAAAATATTTGATTGAGGTATTTTGACAATATTATATGCACAACAGACTTATATAACTCACTGATTCTTATCGATATAAAAAGCCAACAATGTTTGAATTAGAAAGAGAGAACGTTCTTGATATTGAGGTGTTGCTGTTTCGCTTTCTCCTTTCCTATCTTTCCTTTTGCCAATCAGCCTGACTTTATCCATTTTCCTTCTTGTTTACCTTTTTTCCAATCAAGTATACACGATGTAAACATCAAAAATGCCATTTTCTACTTTACATTGTTTTTATTTATTTATGGCTGCACTTTTTTTTAGATGGTTTTGAGTTTGATTTTACAAATGGGAAAGGAGTTTATCTCTAATATAGGCATAAAGATACATTTAATTACGTCCACGATCTCTACTGCGTTCCAAAGCTATTTTTTAAGAAAGAGTCAGTTAGAAAATCCGCCATTATTGTACTAAATGAAGTAAACAAACTTACGATTATAGTGTAAAAGCTTTTCAATCAAATCGACATGAGTCAAAACCATACGTCTGCAGCAATAACGCTTAAGACCAAGAGCATCCAATGCCTCACTAAAAAGAATGAAAAAGATATGAATACCATGTTGAAGGAGCCAATAAATATTCGCGTATACTTTACCCTTCGGTATATTCAGCTTGTAACAGAGACAAGTAGTTATCCCACTTGTTACCAATGACCTTGCCACAAGAAAAACAGCGAACGGGAATAA
>VCJI01002773.1:133250-148300 GCA_024139395.1 Backusella morwellensis | reverse complement strand
TTTTTTTTTTTTTTTTTTTTTTTTTTTTTTAAAAAGAGAAAAAAATTATTATTGTTGCTTTACAACCATTAATATTAAAACATGCCTTTTTATTATTTATATATGAAAAGTAAGAAGAATAAGGGAAAGAAAAAAAAAAGAGAAGAAAAAAGAATAAATAAATAAAAAAATGAAAGCTTTATATACATCTGCGCAAACAAACTTTATTGTTTTTTATTTTTGTTTTCATGTGAAACATTCTCTTTTAAACGGATGTTTCAGACATGAAGGAGCTATGCTCAAGCAAGAAAAACTCCAAATCTTGCCATCCACCACCCACACGTATTAGCACCTTGTTACGTTTAAATTGACCATTTTTTCTATCTTTGTAAGTCATGAGTTTGCAAGCGTAGAGCTTTTTCCCTGCTATGGAGGATACACTGGCCTCGTTTCCAAAATAGTAGCGCCCAGGCTGAGCGCGATGACACTCAATCACGACAGGACTGGCATTCACAATATGACTGATTTCCACGTCAAGCGCATCATTTTTATCGGGTTTATAGATATATTCCTGATTGATAAGTTTCTTTTTGGTGGTGGGTTCGAGAAAGGGGACGGGCGGGATGATATCTCGCTGTGCTGACCTTGGTCGTGGCGACAATGGACTTGTTGCTCTGGAGTCGCTGTTTGGTGTTTTAGGTCTTGGAATGAGTGACGGCGTAAAAGATCTCTGCCGTGGTGGTGACATAGCTCTGTTTATGTTGCCCATGCTACTTTTAGATCGATAGCGAGTGTTTGTTGTTATCACGTCAGTAACAGCAGATTGTTGTTTGTCCACGCTGGCAGATCTTTTTCGAACTAAATCAATACCATACTCTTTTTCATCCTGTTCATAAAAGTCATCACGCTTATTACTACTGCTCGTACTGAAATGCCTGTAAGATCTAAAATAACCCGATGAAATTGAGCTGACGGAAGATGAGTCAGAAGTACTACTACGAATGAGTTGAGGATGTGAATCTGAATTTGTTGGCGTTGGTGTTTTATAAGGTTTGTTCTCATTAGACGGTGTGGGTGTACGATAACGTATTGTTTTCCAATTGCTAGTGTTACTATTTGTATTTGTTGTTGTTGTTGTTGTTGTTGTTGTTGTAGGGTACAAGATACGCGCTGCTTCAATCAAGTCATGCTCTCTTAAAGTATCAGCAGCATGTTTCAATTGCTGCCATCTTTGAATCATTTCATCATGTCGTTGTAGTGTTGCTTGATCTTTTGAGGCACGGGTTGCGATGCCATTGCCCAACATGGCCAGCATCCGATCTATACTTGGTGTGTAATATTTGTATTTGGCTTCAAAACTCTTTTCGGTTGCGCGAAATTTCTCCTTGTCAGCTGGTTTAATACTACTATTGCTGGTAGGTGCATGAAAGGCTTTAAAAAGTGACTTTGAAAGTTTATCAAATGTGTTGTTATACTGCTGTTGCTGTTGCGACTTGATAATTTGCTGAACGAGACTACTGCACTGGATTACCGACTTGTCTAAGCCATCCATCATGACGTCTACCTGATCTGCGACTTTTCGGAATACAGCCAACCATCGTTCTTCCTTATGATCCGATTTAAGTTCATCCCTATCGAACCTTAATAACTCTAATTTTTCTTGGGCCTTTTCATATTTCTTTGTTAATCCCGCATCTTTCAAACGTCCCAATTGTTGCATGATGGGCTCGAAATCAGATCTGATGACATCAAATCGCACATCGAAATCCTGGATGGACTCATCTTCTAACGTCTCCTTTTTCAAGATAACGACCTGTTTCCTTTCCTGTATCTCGAACAAATAAACCGAGAGATCATCCAATCGTAATAAGAGGAGGTTTAGTGTGTCGCCCAATTCATGTTGCAGCTTGACTTCCTTCAACTGAAGCTTGACTGAATTTGAAAAATGTTGCAAACTCGACCATTCGTATTGTATTTTTCGTACTTTTCGAGTATTATCGTCATCCAATTCTTCAATCATTTCCAGTGTTTGAATGATAGGCGACATCGTTTCGATAGCAGATTCAATGGTGGAAAGTAAATTGAGATCATAGTCGTCTTGCTGTTGCTCAAGAGTAAACACTGCTAAATGAACCGAGTCGAGCCATGGGATTATTTCGTTTAATGTCCTATCCAGCTCTTCTTTTGATGCGTAACTAAGTCTATTGGTTTCAATGTCGGGTACTTTTAGTTCGGGGTATGCCATTCCGTTGAAATGAGTTGCTAATCTTTTTACAAATGAGAAAATAGTTAAATAAATTAAATAAAGGGAAAAAGGTCTTTTTCTCTCATTCCCTTTTTCTCTGAGAAAACTGAACCTATTCCTAATAGTGGTACAATATTGACCGCGTGGTATGTTACAATGAATTTCTTCAAAGCGATTAAATAATCACGTGGTGCACAAGCTTTTTGTGTAAGCCAAGTATAAATAAGATTAAAAAAAAACAGGATAGTTGTTTATATTCATGCATGCTCTTCATAATGTGATGTGCTGTATGCTTTTTCAGTGTACTGAATGGCATAATAATGATACTTATCAGTATAAGATGTATTGGCATTACGTATTAGTGCATGTATTTATATATATATATCACTGATATTAGTGTGTTTTATTTCTTTTATTAATAATGGTTACTATTGACACCCCATTTATATATTAAAGCTTTTAATAGTTTAAGTTATTCTGTATTATCATTGAGAAACCTAGCGACATGCATATCTTTTTCTTTTAACTGGTATTACAACTTATGTGATTATAGCTTGGAACATCAGTATAAATATGATGTTGAATATAAGAGACCCTCTTATTTTAACTACGTTAATGAATAATAAATCGATTTAAGGCAACATCGATTTCTATATTTGGTTAGAATGGAAACTGTATTTCCCAGAAAGGGAATTTGGTGTAAATTCACCAACTTGCGCTATTCTTCATTCATCCAATGCTGTTTGCTCAACAGATCGAGAGATCGTCAATACACACACAAGTGTATATTTTATGTATGTCGATACAGATGTAATAAACCAAAATACAATTAGAAAAGAGGCATTTCATGATTTATCGGCTAAACCAGTATTAAACAATTTTATATCCAAGTAACAAATCTCATTAAGATTGTGCCAATGAAGAAAAAGCGAGTAAATTGTGTGTATGTTATCAGTAAGGTAATCTGGTTAAAATATTTTTGAGTAGAATCCCAACTTGAAATAGAACAGTGATATTTTATTATCTGTACAATACACTCATTTAAAATCCTATGGCATCCAATAAATAAAGAAACAGCTATTATCGGGCAGGTGACTGAGAAATGGGAAATTACCACTGTCGAATCGATATAGAGGTGAAGTTCTGGTCATAGATTACTATTCTCGACATTTTCTATTGGAGAAAACATCGCACTATCAAAGTAAATCTTCATTTTCAAATATAGCCAAGATATTCAATAAACCAATCAAAGCATTTTATTTTTATTTTTCACACAAAGAATACCCTGATGTTCCATAAAAATAGGACAGCTTCATGAACAGATTCTAACCGAGCAAAAAGATTTTCTTTTTTTCATCTTGCCTTTTTTTATTGTTTATTATTTTATTATTTTCTGGATTTAGCACATATTATGCTTAATTACAAAAACAATGGTAGATAGGAGAGAAAAGCACTGGACCCAAGGATACCAATAATAGCATAAACTTAAATTGGATAAAACAAAAACTTAAATCAGTGCGATTGAGAAAGTTCCATATATAAAAGAAGTAAACTAAATGGGTTTATTTGTTTATTATTTGTTTATCATTTTATTAATGTTTCTGTACACACAATGGAAAAGAAGAAGAAAAAACGGGGAATATGTATTTATGAAATGAGTATTTTTTTGGATGATTTTTTTAAGGAAGTTCGTCAATAACTTTTAATGCCTTATCGTCTGCCTTGACACGTTCCTGGGCCTTTCTAACTTCAGCACGCCAGTCAACGGAATTCAAAAATATAGCCTCACCTATAGCTACTAAAAACAGTGCGATGGTGAGACCTGACCAGAGGCCTGATAATGCCCAGTGGGAATTAAATGTGAGATAAAAACCGAATGGGAGAGCGATACAATAATATGCAATTAAATTAATCCAAGCAGCCACACTTTGGCGCCCAAGTCCGCGAATAACACCTCCTCCGACACTTGCCACACCATCTGCAACTTGGAATATCGCGCACAGTGGCAAGACTTGGCTTACAAGATCAATCACTTTGGGATCCGAAGAAAATAGATAACCTAGCTTGTTTCGAGTAAAAAGGAAGAATGCTGAATTGACGAGTCCAAACAAGACAGAAAACAGTAAGGCGGAACCCGAGGCAATTTTAGCTCGATAGGCGCAACCGCCACCTAATGCATTACCCACACGATTTGTAGCAGCCACCGAGATTCCCATGGGCACAGTGTATGTAGCTGCAGATAAGGTCAGTAATACACTCTGGGCGGCTAAATCAGTGGTGCTGAGATAGCTGGCAGCTAATGATGATAGCTCAAACGCTGTCCATTCCGCACAAATAATAATAATACCACTAAAGGCCAATTTCAAAAACGGCCACCAATCAGTTAGACATTTACGGGACCAGCCACCCCATCCCTCTTTTCCGTTTACGAATTTTGTATAAGTGAGCAATAAGAGAAACATGAGCCAATAACTGCAGCTAGTGGCCAAGGGTGCACCAATAAAACCGAGTTGAAATGGTTTGACGTATACAAATACGTAGTTGAGCAAGAAATTAAGTGGTGCTGTCACCATCATTGAATAGGTGGATGCCTGCATGATTCCTTGTGCTTGAAGGTAACGTTTTGTGGCTTCGAATCCAATATAGGCTGGTGCGCCGGGTAACAAATAACGTAAAAACAAACCTATGATTTTTTTATTGTGATGATTAGTATTGCTGTTAATTGGTGTATTAAGCTTGGGAAAAAAAAAGAGAGAGAGAGAAAATCGAAAGATGTAATAAATTAAAACCTACCAGCATATTCAGCTAGTTCGGGATCTTGATTAAACGCCAACATGATAGGAGTTGCATACCACCATACACAAGCGATAGGGATAAACATAAGCGCAAGGATAAGGTAGGCTCTCTGAAGATGAACTCCAATGGTTGTTTTATCGCGAGAGCCTGTAAAGCTCTGACTACATAGTGTATCGAGTGCTGATGCAATACCGTATGCTGTGGCCCATGCTGATACATTCACAAACATTGACGCTAATGCAGATGCTCCTAACTCTAAAGCGCCCTAAAATCATTAAAGGAAAAAAAAATAGGAATAATAATTAAAAAAAAAACCGAATATAAGAATCTTAAATATCGCTTTATTATTATTATATTGTAAACATACAAGGTGGCCGAGCGTAAATATACTTGCTAATTGAAATGAATTTTGTAAAAGGTAAGTTCCGATGATTGGTAAACTATTTCTTAGTAACCACTTTAATTCTCGGTGTACACTTGTGTTATCGACTGTATGTTTTCCGATTAAAGGCGTTGATTCTGTTAATGTCAGTGATAGCGAGGAACTGACAGAACTTGTATCATCGGCTCCTTGGTATATTGTCATTTCTTTTTTAGAAAAAAGGAAAAGAAAAAGAAGAGAGAAATTTTTTTTTATTCGCTGAGGTTAAATACTTTGAAAAAAAATTGTGTCACTTTTTTTTTAGAAACTCTACGTACACACACGTCAAAAGTACCAAAAAAAAATAGATCCTTACGTCATTTCTATATATATATTTTTATTTTTTTCAGATCTAATTTAAACCTTTAAACCTGTAATATTTTCGATTAAATGAAATGATAATAGAGTACAAATACATGCAAATAAATCTTTAATATTATGCAATAGTATTTTGTTTCATGAGATAGACATTTGCACAAACATAACAGTGTATCACCTGAGTTTCAAATCGGCAAGTGCACAGACCTGTTTTAATGACATTGCTAATGAGAAACAGACCTTAAACTTGCGTTTCTAACAATTCGATTACGCTGCAGCAAGTAGTCGGAATAGCTATTCCATAGTTTCTTAGGGAAAAATAATACCTTTTTACCCATTTTTAATAGATAAATTATAATCCAAACAACAAGGGCAAATACTGGAATATGTTTATATTAGTAAAAAAGCAAACAAATAAAAAAGCAAATAAATATCCACTTACAAGTTAGCAGGTATGATAAAAGTGTATAGCCCGTGTCTAGCCATGGGTTCTTTGCTCTTTTTGATAGAATGGAATCAATATCCACCTCTAATGTTTTCAACTATCATAACACTATAAGTAAACTGTTGTATATTGTAAGTATGACAATACTCACTGCAGAATAATGGGATTGCGGTATGTCTTTAATATATGTTTCCATTCTGTTTCTGGTATCATCAATGTTAAGTTGTACCGAGTTTACTAATTTTTCTGTGTCTTCTAAACAAGACTGAAATCCCTTCAACTCTTGTCTCAAATCACCTATCAAGTGATTCAGCTCGTACTTTTTGTATTCAAATGGATCATGCAGGCTACTGTCAGGAATATACATGGATCTTGTGTTTCTCGAGACATTGGCATTATGTGATCGACGCTTCATTGTTGAGCTGTGAGTTGTACCATCAGAATCATGCTCCTCATCATCACTACCATCCTTGTAACTTGATGCCGCCGCCTCTGTTGCCAATTCACCCAGATTTGGATAAGAAAGTCTACGAGAAATAGTTTTTTTCCCGGCTTCTTCTAGATTAAGCTTCCGTAGATAGTCTTGGTGTTCATTTAAAAACTCTCTAGATTCCTTTTTCAAGTAATCCAATGAGGATATACGGTTTTCTATTGAGTTTAGCATGTACTGAAACTCTTCTTTTGGACCACCTTCCCTACATTTGCGACGATCAGTTATTACCAATAAATAAATTAGATTTAAAAAGTGAAAGATGTGCCTTACATGTCTGAGTCATAATTCACTTCGAATAAAGAGACATGGATATCGATTAAAGGGCCATTTGTTGTATCATCATCCAATTGTATCAGCTTTGTGAATTCAATATCGTCATATTTAGAAGTTGTCACAATGGCTGAAAATGTATCAAGTTTTAATATAAAGAAAAACACACATACACAAACTCTAATATTTATTTACCTATTTTTCTCTTCTTGTTATCGTTTGGGATTGATCCACTGCTGATCAATTGATGAGAATAAACAATTTCGTCTTTTTCCTGTTCATCATCGCCATTTTGATCTTTATCGCTTTCATCAATATCGAGTTCCTTTTCCTCTAGCCCTTCTACTAGTGTTTCTGTTGTTGGTAACGATGATTCAATTGTTATATTATCATCCTCTTCCTCCTCTTTTGTGTCCTCTTTATAAGTAGCTACTTTATCCTTGATGAACATTTCCTTCATCACCACTTTCCCTCGTAAATCATATTCATCGATAAGACCACGCACTTCAGGAGGTAAACTGTTGTAATCAAACATCAACGTAGTCTGATCATCAATTGTATCAGATCCATGGTCGGATAGAGTAGTGTCGGTTATAATTGGCTCTGAAGATGTGTTGTTACCACCTGCTTCCTCTTCTACCGAGCCCCCTTGTCCCTCTTCCTCTTCCTCTTCTTCGCCCGAGTCATGTGACACGACAAGATGAAAACTAGGTCTTTGATAGATCTCCTCTTCTTTATCCTCACTGTCGCTCTCGACATCTCCGTCCATCCTAGTCATTGTGGGTGTAAGATTAGAGTCACTTGTGTTGTTGCTATGGTGACTATTATTAGATACGCTATTATTGATATTAAGGGTGCTGGTGCTAGTTGGTGTTAATGTGGGTATTTGTTTTGGATGCTGATATTGATTATGATGGTGATGGCTTGGGGAAGGATGTAGCAGTCTATTCAGCTTAGAGTCTCTACTAGGCTTTGGTGCCTTTACAAGTGATTGGACACTATCAAAGGAATGACGTCGATTAAGTGAGCTGTTATTTAAAGGCGAAGGAGATACAACTTGAATGGTATTTGATTTTGAGATATTTGCTTTATGACTGGATCCTTCCTGTGATTGTAGTTGCTGCTGCTGCTGCTGCTGTTGTTGTTGTTGTTGTTGTTGTTTCTGATAAAACTCGTCTATAAAAGTACTTGCAGGTGTTTTTTGTGAATCCTCCTCGTTCGTTTCCTTTGCTTTCCCCTTGTTTTTTATCGGTTTTAGGATGGATTTATAGAGCCATGACCTTCTACGATCTTCCTTTTGTATTGAAGAGGATTTGATGGACGATTTCTCGGAATGACGTGTACTCTCGTTATCTGTGCTCTCTGGTGTGTGTGATGATGATGATATCTTTTTGCTACTGTCGTCTTGTTCTTGTTGTATAAAAAATCAATATTAAAATAGTTGCCAATATTATCGTTGTTGCTATTTTTACCTTGTCGATGTCGATGAGCTTTGGGTTGTTTTAATTCCGTTGTTACTTCAGCAGTCAATTGCGTTAGTTTCAATATGTCTTCATCCGAGACTGCGCCCAACATATCTAAACTATGGTTTAATTTATTTGTTTAAAATATAATGTAATCACTCTCTTTTTTTTTAGTCTACCTTTGGGAGAGTCCCTTTGTTTTCTATCCAAAGAGCGAGAAGGAACGGCTTCTATCCAGCCTCTATTGTCCATAAACGTGCTTTGTAGATTGCCTGATTGTTCTGAAGAATGACTACGCCCATGTTTTGACCATGTTTTTTCTTTTGATTTGCTCATTAGGAAGCATACAAAATCCTCTTAATTAATATTGTTTTTAATTAACAGAAAAAAGATAAAATATACATTTGATTTTTTATTTTATTTTTATGTAAATTGTGTGCGTGTGTACATATATTAATTTTAAATGTCCGATTATTTTGTTGAGTATTCTTTTAATTTAGTTTGCCTCGTTCTTAAAGTTGAAAGAAGGAGCACCAGGAACGGCGGTTTCGGCAGCTCTAAGTTCGGCCTCAGTCCATTCTTCATGACCCTTGATGGTGATTGTGTGGAAACCAAGAGCACGTTTCAATTCCTCAACAGAGAGATTGATGATTTCACTTTCGTTGAAAGTCAAAGAACGGTTAAAGGCAACCTCACCTTCCTTTTCAATGAGCTTCTTTTGCTCGTTGACAAAAGGCATGACCTTCTTGTCCTTAAGCATACCCTTCTCAGCCAATTCCTTACGAATATTAACATCCTCAAACTTTCCATCCTTATAGTTGTCCTTCATGATACCCAAGGTGACTTCTTGCCATTCAGGGAACTTGGTGGCAATGTAGACGGTGAGTGACTTGGGTTGATCAGGCTTGTAATCGGCTTCGGTGGCCTTTCCCTTCTTCTTCTTCTTCATAAGGTTGAGCTCAGCATCACGAATGGATTTGGTGGCCTTTCTGATGTAACGAATAGAAGCCTCCAAAACTTCATCAACCTCGGCAGTAGGCTTGGGGAAAGGAGTGCTGACAACAAGGGTATCTTTCTTGAGGATCTCACGCCAGAGGTGTTCGGACCAATGAGGGGTGATGGGAGCCAACATCAAGACTTGGTATTCGACATAGCGGAGGACAAGATCCTTGTGCATACCAGCTTCGGCAGAAGCGGCCTGATAGTAATCCTTTGCAGCTTGGAATTCAAAGACGCCATACTTGAGACCTTCACGGTAGAAGGTGGCATCGTAAGCGGCGCCACAGAGACCAACGAGCTTGTTCATCTCATTCTCAAAGACCTTATCAAAGAAGTTGAACTCGCCTTGGCGGAGAGTGTCAGCCTTGGAAACATGCTCCTCGCACCATTCAAGAAGAGTGTAGAGACGGAGAATGGCAGCGTTAGCAGTGGCATCTTCAAAGTTGGCATCCTCACCAGTGTCACCAGCATCAGCAAGAGCAAAGCGGGTAGCATCAGCACCATACTTGATGACGGCATCGCTCATGGTCATAAAGTTACCAGTAGACTTGGACATCTTCTTGGAGTCAAGCATCAAGTGACCGTTGGAGCGAACACCCTGGGGCCAGTATTGCTCAGGGAAGATGGCGGTATGGTTGTAAAGGAAGAAGGTCAAGTGGTTGGGGATAAGATCCTTACCAGAGACACGGAGATCCAAAGGATAGAAATATTCAAATTCACGTCTCAAGGTATCCAAGGTGGCCTTGGGGACACCGCAGTCGGCGGGGTATTCATCCAACTTGAAGACATAACTCCAAACAGGATCAGTCATTTGCTCGGCAGTGATACCGGCAGGACCAACCTTGGAGCCATCCAGGGAACCACCGTGAAGGAGATGGGCAACAGTGTAGTAAGCCATATAAATGGTGGAATCAGAAAGAGACTCAACCAAGAATTGTGTATCCCAAGGAAGCTTGGTACCAAGACCGAAGCTACGAGCACAAGCCCACTGGTTCAACCAATCTAAAGTTTGTTCGAATTGATGTCTAGTTTCGTTACCAAAGGTGTTCATCTGCTCAAGACACTTCTTGGTCTGAACCTTCCACTCATCCTCTCCATAATCAAGATACCACTGATCCAAAAGGGCAACAACACACTCATCACCGGAACGAGACATGACGAGACCCTCGGGCTCATTATAAGCAAAAGCCTCCTTGCTTTGGATCAAGCTTTGGCGAATCTTGCTCTTGGCATCCTGTACCTTTTCACCATTACAAGCACCAATGCACATAACACCGTTATAGAAACCTTCCTTATAAGCAATTTCCTTACATTCAGCAAGTTGGTTACGATCCTTCTGGGAGTTGACCTTCTTGAGTTCGCAGAGTCTAGGGGCAATGAGGTTACCATAAGTGGGGGTTTCAATGACAGGAACGGGTTCAAAAGCAAGCCATTCTGGCTTGACGTTGTAGTAATCAGGCTTCTTCTTGAGATCCATCAAGGTAGCAAAATCATCGGGAGAGTCGGAAGGAACAGAGGTGACAACACCGGTACCCTTAGTAGACAAGACATTCTCCATGGGAAGAACATAGATGGAAGGATAAACACTGAGAGGAGCATGGATCTTTGAACCAACAATATCCTCACCCTTAATCTCAGCCAACTTGTTCAAAACACCTTCCTCAGCAAAAAGCTTCTGCATAGACATGTTGCGAGCAGCACGCTCAGTGACGAGATAAGCTTCGCTGTCATTTGCCTGATAAATACCATAGTTGATTTGAGGACCGACAAAACAGTTGGTTTGACCGTACATGGTTTCAGGACGAAGAGTAGCAGCAACCATATACACCTTCTTACCCTTAAGAGCGTCCTCAAACTGAGCCAAGGCCTTCTGGGCAGGCTCGGACCAGTCAGTGACCTGCATCTTAATACCAGTGTAATCCTGAGGACCAACACCTTCACCAGAAGAACGATCGTGATCCATACAAGGCTGCTTATCGACAATAGAGTAAATGGTATAACGCTCGCCAAACTTGATCTTGGACATGGCTCTCAACTTATTCATTTGCCAGCGAACAAATGCATCGTAGTAAGGGTTAGCGTCGGTGGTGATGAATGAACGGCGCCAGTCGACCTTGCAACCAAAAGCATCCATATCCTTCATGGTCTGAGGAGGAAAATACTCAGTCCAATAGTAAGGATTAGCAAACTTGTGAATCTCTTCACGCTCAATACCAAGAGAGAGCATGATTTGGAACTGATATGTAACATTGCCGGTCTTGGCAGCAACCTTGCTCTTGACGTTCTTGTTGATTTCGGCCTTCTCTTCAAGTTGGTTGGCAAGTGCAAGTTCGTCATATTTTTCAAAATTCTTGCCAAAGAGTTCGATTTCACGGGCAAGTTTATCGGCACAAGCCTATATGTTTGTCACACACACACACACACACACACGTTATTACCTTTTGACGTTTTGGTTTTATTTCCTTTCTTTTTTACCTTGATGGGCATACCGGTACAGTGGAAACCCTGAGGCAAAAGAGCACGACGTCCCTTCATACGTTCATAACCGGTTCCAAAGTCGACCTTGGAGAAGGTAAAGGCGTGACCCAAGTGAAGACGACCGTTCATGTAAGGGTAGGCCATACAAGACATGTACTTAGGGTAGGCGGTGTGAAGATCCTCAGAGTTGGGATGCTCCTCAAGAGTTGGTGCATTGACTTCAAAGACCTTCTCGCTCTCCCAAAGGGTGCGTGCTTTACCTTCAAAAGCACGGAGAGCATCACGCTTTGCTGTCTATAAAACACGATAAGGAACACGTAGACACGTTTTGTTTAGTTTATTTCATCTTCTCTGCTCAATGGTAAATTACCTTTGGAGCTTCTGTCATTTTTTTTGCGAGTTTATAACAGAAAATAAAGGGAAAAAAAAGAAAGTTTTCAAGGGAAATTTTCATCAGCTAATTTTGTTGTGTATGTTTTTTTTTTTCTTGTTTTTCTAGCGCCTATTTAAATCACTTGAAGGGTGTGGCTTATTAATAAAGTAAATGATGCGCAATTACTCACTTATTCAACAGTTAAAAGTATTGGATCTTGGTATTGTCAAATAGAGCAATGACCTGTAATGACCCTGTTATGGTCTTTATTTCCAATTATGCCTGTCAGCAATGATCAATTCAAGTAACATCAATTGAGAGCCTGACTCAAGGTACACGTGTATCGATTCTGATTGGCTTGACTCATAGAGGTGTGGAAATTCATGGGCCGGGTAATTTTTATTGTTCGATTATTCAACAACAAAAGGGAAGCCACAGCAGGACGATTTTCATATCACTTGCCCTAAACTGTTTGCCCCTTGTTTTTTTTATATGGATATTTGCAAAGCCTCCTTCTTGTGCACTTAAAATCTCAGCATAAACTTACTTTTTTTTTTGTACACTCTCTCTTACTCCCTCTCTCTCTTCCATTCTTTCTTTCTTTTTCCCTTCTTTTTCACAAACTTTTTTTTTTCTTCTTCTCTTCTTTTTTATGAATTATTCGTTTCTTTTCACAGTACTATTACTGTATTTCATACAGATAGTTGTGAGCGTATCAATACCATTACCGGGTAAACCGATTTATATACCCTCTTCAAACTCACTATGGGTTTTTTCTTTTTCAAAAGCATCTCAAACCGACAATATCCTCGCAACTATCGATCTTAATAAAAGCTTCAACACCCTTAACCCACCAGTGTAAGGGAAATCACAAAAATGCAATTTAAAAAAAAAAAGACCGATAAGTGGTCGTGTTACCCTGTTTTCTCAAAACGAAAAGCTTATATATACAATCCTTTCTCTTTTTTTTTCCCCCATTCTTATAGTACAGATGTTTCATATTTGATTGATAATGACCGCTGTCCCATCATACATTTTGCGCAGGCTGAACCTGACTATGATGAATTGAGTGTGAACATTTTTGGCGCAGGGAGCTATTCTAATGGTACTTATTCCCCTACCATGTCTGCATGTCAGTTTAATACTTTGACGCAGTCTTGGTCAGAATTGGTCAAGCCAAATGCACCTGTTGCAAGGCGCAATGCAGCTTTTGAAACGACGACTACTGGCCAGACTATTATCTGGGGTAAAGCAACAGTAATAAATGATATAAATGTACATGTATACAATGTTGTTGACGCTTTTTTTTTTTAATAAATACACCAGGCGGTAGTTCGGAGCAACTAACAGGTTTATCAAGTACAAATCCTCAATACCCGGTTTTCTGGCACAACGATGTATCGATTTATGACCATTTGAATGGCTGGCTTCAAGGTCCGAACTATAGTGGCCAGGCTCGTTCCAATGCCACCATAACTCAAATCAGGTAAACTATATAAAAATGATCTCCCAAACAATAAATTGTAAATGTTTTTACATTAGAGATACCAATGGCCAGCTTGTAATAGTAGGTGGTACAATCTCAGCAGATCCCGTCAACTATACCAATTATACATTGGTGGATATGTCCAACATCATCTTATTTGACCCTAGAACACGTAGGTTCCCTATACTGACTAAAAAAAAAGATAAACTTTTTGAGAAAAAAAAACAAAAATAAAACATGAACGTCAGAAGATCATTAAACATGAATGCATAATTAAAAATAGAGAATTGGAACAATGTGAATGCCACTGGAACTATCCCACCACCAAGATTACACCATACCACCACACTTCATCCTGACGGTCGTACACTAGTCGTATCTGGTGGAGAGAATTTCAACGCCTCGGGCGGTTTTGTATTAAACGATGTTTACTTATTAAATACGGTTAATTGGACTTGGTCCACCCCTTCTCTCCAGAGCCAAGGACTCGCCAGATCCAACCATTCAACTATATTAATTAATGACCAACTATGGATGATTGCTGGTACAAACTCGACAAGTAAAGCAGTAGATATCCAGCTTCTCAACTTGACAGACTGGAGCTGGACATATCAACACGTGTCAAATGTGACCTCAGCATCTGACCCATATACCTCTATAGGTGGAACCAAGGGCCTTGTTGGAATTATTTTGGGTATCACCCTTCCTATTCTTTTACTGGCGGCCTGTTTAACCGGCTGGTGGATAAGACGACGCAAGAGAAACCAAGAAATATTCAATAATCCATTAGAAGAAATAAAACACTCCTCCCCTATTTTCCCATCATCAAATAGACAAAGTTATCAAAATAATATCGAAGAATTACAAGTTGCATCAAAGATACAGCCCACTCAGCCCCTTACCGATGAATGGTTATCAAATCATTACAGACATTCCTATGATGTAAGCCCCAATACACCCATTCCTCCCTATTATACAGACGAGGCCAAATACCCTTCAGCCACATACGAGCATGCTGAAAATCGACAATCCATTAGTTATTGGGAAGACTCTAGTAATCAATAGTAAGTCTCTTTGTTTGTTTGTTTATACAAGACCAGCTAAATTTATACACTAATTTATTAAAACAAAGCCAAAGTGCGCAGCAGGATAGGCCTATTATTCTTAGACCACTTGCAGGAAACAATTATGCACAAACAGGTACACAACAGCATCAGAAACCAAATGAGGCAGATAATCCAGCACCTGAACCAACTGCTACAGTATACACATCATCAAGCCGAG